>JAIOTZ010001743.1:0-29224 GCA_023374045.1 Limonium bicolor
CCGACAAACCCTAGTTGCGGTATCCCCTAAACAATAGTTCAGAATATTCCTACTCATCAATGATTGAAATAGCAACCAAAAGTCAAAAGGAGCAAAAGGTCCTCGCAAGATTGTCAAAATTAGCAGTCCAAAGACTGTCATAGAAATTTCAGCCATATCCTCTCTAGAAGGGAAGCCTTACCACCCAGTCGACTGTTAGAGAGGGCGGAGAAACAATTGAAGATCAAGGTTGTCAATCAGGAGCCTCTCACAGTAGAAGAGCTGGCGTACATCGAGCTCTACATGCCCACGGTACACCAACTCATTCAAAATTCCTCAGTACAAATCAACCTCCCAGAACCTTAGCCTCTCTCATATTCAAAATCAACATAAAGCTGGTATACTTGAGCTCACTCAAAAGGACTCGGTCTACTCAACAAATACCTCTACCTTCACTAAAACACCAGCTTCAAAAATCCAAAATTGCCTCGACCTCTAAAAATACCAAAGGCTCCTCCACAAAAGCTTATAAAACCATAGTATCCCTGTGAAATCTGGCAAAACAAACACCTCCAGAACCATTAACTGTCCAAACAAAAAGCAGCGATGACTCATCCCCACCATCTTAGGAACAGTTAGCTGACTCTATAGAGGAGAGTCCATTTGATAAGCCGGAACAAAAAAGGGTCCACCAAAGCAAGTCTTCGTATCTAATGAAGAAGAAGAAGAAAATGAGGAAGCAGAAGAGGATCCACCGCAACAAGTGCTTTAAGTACGCTTGAGGCAGAACAAGAAGTATAAGGAGAGAAAGTATTTGCCGACTTAGACGACTGCTCCACGACTAGTCCTCCACCTCTCAGGGACTAGTCACTAGAGCATGAGGCTAGCCCGAAGGACACCTCACCAGCCGTTAGTCTGAAATATGAGAGGGACGATTAAAGAAGGCCAAAGGAAAGAAGAAAGTCACTAAAGAGAGGGAAACAGTGGCAAGAGAACAGGAGCCATCACAGATCAAGCCAGCTAACGTAGGGGAGCAGTCACTCCCGGTCTTATCCAAGACCGTGGATGTGCAATAGCTCACTGAGCACGGCCCGACGAAGATAGTATAGATGCTCCAACTTCAAGGTTGGTTGGAGATGTTCAACAGAACAGGCCCGGTCTACCTAAACTGCTAAAGGAGCACATGAGGAATCTAGGGCCACTCGAGAAGGAAGAAGACGATCCCTATTTAGTCTTGAGGGTGAAGGACATCTCGATCATGAACCACAAGAGCTGGATCGATCATTCTTTCTTTCTGGAGAGAGAAGGAATTGGTAATATCCAAGGAGACGAGCTGGTCATCTCTTGTCAGCAAAGTAGATAAGATAGTGGAAGAGTTTGGCGGAGGACCAGTGCAGAACTTCCCTACAAACATCATGACGGAGAGCAACATGATACTCCACAGTATCCTTGTCCACAACATCTCCCAGAAAATCAGAGAAAGCTGTGTGCTCGAGATATTCGACTGATGCACGTTCTCATAAATTTCTAGAAGATAGATCTTCAGGGAATGATCCTCCTCACCTTAGATGAAAGTAGACAGGTGAATCAGGGTCTAGTTCATGGTGGTATGGTAACTCAAGCCCTGCTTGAGAATGGTCTTGATCTTACTCCACTCCATCCCTATCGCAGAACGGTCTACGACAGCATCACGCCAAAGATGCTAAATAAAATGAGAATCAACACAATGGGAGGAATCATCAACGTCACTTCAAAGATTTCCAAGGATGAAGAAACAAAGTTAGATATGAGGCAAGCAGCTAGATTGCCGGCCAAGAAAAGAAAAAGACCGCTTTCACTGGTGTACAACAGGTCAACGATGGGTCAAGATGTTGTAGATTGGGGAGTAATCAGCAACGTAGTACTCACCAACATATTCTGATTCTAGAACTTAAAGCTAAACAACTGGAACACTTAACTAATTAATAGCCCAATCATGATCATATCAATTGTAACAAATTGAGTGTGAATCTGACATCATTCAGGTACCTGGTTAATTGATAGCTAGCATTAAGCTCAAGTTCCCACTAATTAAGTTGTAATGAAATCTATCTTAGAATTACATGTTGATAAATTACACTAATTTTGTAACGACCTCAAACACAGCCTAGTTCCAAGGTTGTTACACGCCGCACACTTACTAACTAAGATACACAAGGCTCCTAACTAATAACCGAAGAATAGGTGAAATAATACTTGTATAAATGTATAAACAGAGAGGATAGTAAAAATCCATACTAGAAAACAGTAGTTTACCTACGGAAATTACCTACGGAATATATTCCGTAGGTAATTACCGACGGAATACCTACGATTTATAATACCAGCCCTTGGTCAAGTGATTACCTACGGAATACCGACGAAATTCCAATGAAAATTTTACCGACGGAATATTCCGTAGGTAAATTTAAAGGGAAAAGTGCGGAGGTTGGCTGGTAATGGGCGGGATTTAAACAAAAGGTTACCGACGGAAAATTCCATCGGTAAATTCTGCTATAAAATTACCTACGGACTCATTCCGTCGGTAATTACTTTTCTATATATATGGCGAGGAAGAGCTCTTACTGCAGGAAACGCTGTCGTTTTTATGTTATATTTACCGACGGACTGATTTCATCGGTAATTCCCTACGGAAATTTCCGTCGGTACGTACTGCGATGTACTACAGCTGAGCGGAAGTTTTTACTGCTTCATTTTTGTTAACTTAAAACACGATTCTCTCCAGTCTATCTACTCTCTGTCGATTTGATTCTTCTTCTCTTCTTGAACAACGCCCATAACTCAGGAACTCCAGCCTTCCTCTCCTCCAGTTTTCCTCTCCTCTCTGTCGATTTACTACAATTTCTTCAATTTTCCTTCTCTTCAGTCTTCACTTCATCACTGAGATTTTACAACCCTTCCTTTTCTTCACTTGCTCAATCAATGCTCACTCACCAAATTTCGCAACCCTAACTCCGCGTTCTAATTTCATCACCGAATCTGCTACCCTAACTCGCGTGTCTTCAACTTGCTCAATAAACCCAGACTCACTTCTCCCCTACTTCGTCGATGAATCGATCCCGCATCCCTTTCCTCACTCTCTTCAAATCATTGGCAAACGAGCAACGTTCCGGCGGCCCTAATTCACCCACTTCACTCCCGTTAATTTTGCAGGCAAACTGGCAAACAAGGAGCATCAGCTCCAAGCTTCCTCAATTTCTTGACCTAACTGGCAATCCTTCAACTGGCGGATATCACTACCTCCAACGCTCCCGATTTTCTCCCGAGAGCCAGCCGATGTACTCCAGGAAGCAGTCTACCCATAGTTATCGGACCATTGCAAGTGCCAACGACTCTCCGATGAGCCCCATCGACCATTCTCTGGTCTGGTTCTAACGCCTTCATTTGATACGCACAAGTGCTTTGCCAGCAACCCACACCACTTGTTCTTTATCATCCTTGCTCTGGTCATATTTTGCCTCTTACGAGCTCAATCCAAAACTGAGGTAAATCACTGCTTGGAGTTAAGAGGACTGAGCGACTTCTTCCAACCAGGACACAGTTAACGGTTATCGGTGAGGTATATTATGAAATTATATGTACTAAACTGAGTAAAAGTGCATTTCACAAGTAAAATAGCAGTGCAAAGCTGATTTCTGCAACTCTAAGCTTCTTAACGCAATTTAGGTTGATATGGTCTTTCTTTCATCTCGCAAACATATTATTCCAAGAGGCTCTCTGACTTGCTTTACATATAATCTCTTGTGATTTTGAAGTATCTTATTGTTATGATTAGGATGGGTTTCTGAGGTGTAAACATATCTGTGGTGTAAATATATTTGTTTCTGAGGTATAATCTCTTGTGATTTTGATCCCGAACAGCGGAATAATGCTTCCTTCCTCCGCAAAACCTCTCGTTGCAGCTGACAAAACATAATAACCGAACTTGAGAACTAGTGTGCTTGACTGATTCTATTCATAGTCTCCAAATTCCTAAGAGGATTCTAGAGGTCACACGTAAGGCAAATGTTACTTGTCTTACTACTTGTTTCCCTTACCGTTGAGTAACTTCAACTGCCATTAACCGGCTCCTCTTTACGGGCATAAACCCTTCAACATTTCGTACCTGAAACCGGCACACTAACATGCTGTATATCGATTTTCTCATAGTATTGCTTAAGCCTATGGTAATTGCATGATTAATTTAAGGTATAAAATGGACTATGGCTGACTATGATACAATTAAACATTTTTCACCAGGCGCTGTAAGAGTAAGTGCACTAACATCACTTATGTGCAATATGTACTGTATAATTGAAACATCAGTGCTTTTTCTTTTTATCTATCCTGTAGGTGATTGTTAAGCGTTTGCTGGACTCAAAACAGAATACACCACACCTTTATCTATCTTCAGGTTTTGAATCGCTTCACTATGGACGCATGCATATGTATCATATTGTCTTCTTGCAGAAAAGACTTTATGCCACTGAATATCTGATTTGATGTATGGTACCAGATGTCACTTTGGATCCTCTTCTTGCATTCCGCAAGGAGTTGATAGGTATGGATGTACCTTTTTTTATTGAGGTTTATTGTATGCCTGCCTCCTCTTTGGCTTACACATTGTTGTCATATATATATTTTTATGTATTTCTTATAGTTTTCTTGCGAGCCTATTTACTTATAGCACTTGTTAGTCTATTTGGTCATTATATTTTATTGTGTTAGATTGCTTATTCTCGAAGCATACTAGGTCTTAAATATCTATAAATAGGGCTGTACCCTCTCTTCTATTTTTTTAAGATAATACAAATCTATTCACCTCACACATTTTTGTGATCTTATGCAGAAAGACATAGTGTCAAGGTTTCTGTGAATGACATTGTCATCAAAGCTGTAGCTGTTGCTCTCAGGAACGTGCCTACAACAAATGGTAGGATTTTTTGAAAAATGGTTGGTCCAATATAGTTTATCATATTCAGGCCGTTTGTTTTCTTTTGTATGCTGCTCATTTCCTAGTTCTGTCCTGTATTTATGGAAGATGATTACAAGAAAGAAAATATAATTGAATGCTAAAACTTACTGCTGTCAGACATCTGAGTCCATGTGTTTGATAAGCTATAGTTTCTATTTTTAAGTTGGAACGTCACTGATGTTTTACTATTTTATTCAAAAAGCTTGAGTGCCCAACGCTTGATTGTTTGACTGTCAATTTTTGTGATGAGTTGCTGATGGACATGTCTTGGTTTCTTTTTAAATGCTCAAGTTGCAAGGATTACAATTCATATTTGACCTATAATGATCCATGCGCAATAGCTTTATGTTCCCGAACTAACTGTTTTAGTCACCACATATTAATCTAGTATTGTGCTACAATGCAATTGCTTGACAGGTTACTGGAGTGAAGAGAAAGGTGAAATTGTGCTTAATCATTCAGTAGACATATCCATTGCAGTCGCAACTGAGAAGGTATCTACTTGATAGTGTACTTGATATATGTATATTTATGCTATTTCTTTACAAATCTGTCTTGATCTTGTAGGGCTTGATGACCCCAATAATAAGGAATGCTGATCAGAAAACGATATCAGCAATATCTTTGGAGGTGATGGTTGAAAACTTTTCTGCTGCTTCTACCGTTGATTGAGCCTCTACATGAAGAAGTTAAGGACATCATAATGGGATATTGACCAAAACACTGTAATAGCAAACACCGGACTGCTTCTTTGTTTTCCAGGGTGAGGGGCAAGCCTGATGGACAAGGCTGAAAAAATCCCCTTATTCTGGTGGTAACAGAAGATGCTGTATTTCAATTTACTTTGTTACAATGCAAATTGTATTTAGTAACTGTGTAAATTGTATTCAGTTACAGTGCAAATTGTAACAAACTGTTAATACTTGTACAATAACAGAAATGAAATACAACAAGAGAATTGATTCTTCTATCCAAGTTACTCCTTGACTTTCCCCTTGCTCCCTATGTGTGGCTTTATAATATATATAGTTCGTGGCTATTGAATATTTTAACATTTTATTGTTTAACAATTTTAATTTTGAAATAGCTTTATAATTCAAATATTAAAAATGAAGAATAAATCACAATATAAACTAAATATGATCAAATAAATGCAAAATACAAAAAATATAAATACTTACGTATCACATACCGTTACTCACGGTCTATCTAATAATTGGTATAAAGGTTCGTAGGTAATTTATGTAACAGTTTACCTACGGATTACCTACGGAACGCCTAAAAAATGGTTGGTAAGGGATTTTGTTGGTAATTCGTAGGTAAAATATTACCTACGGCTAAGGTCCGTAGGTAAAATATTACCTACGGATTACCGACGGATATTAAGAGAGGGGAATGATGACGTGGTAACGGATTACCGACGGATTTTCCGTAGGTAATTTACCTTCGGACCGTTCCGTAGGTAATCCGTCGGTAATTACGGCTGACATTTCCGTAGGTAATTTACCGACGGACTCATTTTTCCGTCGGTAATAAGATTACCGACCAATTAAATACCGACGAATGTTTTGAGTGAAATTTTGTTGGTAATCCGTCGGTAATTATGATTACCTACGGATTACCTACGGAATTGTCCGTAGGTAATTCGCTTTTTTCTAGTAGTGATCATTCCTCAAAGATGTAATCCAAATACCCAAACGTAACTCAGAAGTCAAAGGTTTAATACAGAAGTAATGTTAAAAGGCTCGAAGGTTACAAAGGTCCACAAATCTAAAGTATGACTATCAATGCACAAATGAGCTAAGGCTCCAGAAATAGAAGAGGGAATCCTCGCAGATCAATCTGCAAATGTTAGTAAGAAGTAGGGGAATGAGCAACCACACGCTCAGTAGATGACAAACTTCATCAATAAGCATGCTTAAAACAGTTGAAACATATTCTTAAAATCATAAGTCAAACAGAAGAAAGAGGTTGCTTTCCATCAGCGGAAATAACAGTAGCAAAGCCAATCTTATCACAACCCAAATCAGAGTTCAGAGGATACAAACAGAGCAGACAGAATCACAAAACAGAGCGGGACACTAGTGCTTAATAAGTGTGAAATACATCTATTTTTAGGGCTTTAATTCTTCATATTTTCATAACAATTCATGTCGTATTTCTCGCTTATCATATGTTTTTCCTTAGATTTATGTTTTGATGTGAACTGATACATTTTATGTGTCTAATGCAGAAAAAAGTAGGAAATCATAGAATTTCTCATGAGGATTCCAACGCAACAAACGGCGAGTAAAACGGAGCTAAAACGAAGAATCTAGGCCCCGTCAAAGTTAACAGAGCACTCCTCGCTATGTTTCATCAAGATCTTTAGAAGATAAAAATATTTTATCAACAAATAAACACTGTGGCTGCTATATATTCACCCATCCAAGCCATATTGAACACCCCACGCCTCACAGAGGCTTTTGCCTCACCATTCTCTTTCATTCACGTACCGCCACCATCATAGACATCCATCATCATCAGCTACCATCATCACACCATCGACCAACAGGCCACCACCGTCACACCACTTCCACAATTTATTGTTGTTACATATTAAATTCTTTCTCTGTTATTTTAATTACTTTTATGTCTTTGTTTGAGTAGTTAGTTTAGCTTCCCGGATTGGGGTAGCAAACCGGATCTTCATGTTTATTTTCTTTTTCTTTAATTTATTTATGCAGTAGTTTAATTTCAGTTCTTCATGCGCTTTAATTTTCTAGCTAATTATTAAAGTAATCTTTGTAGTTTTCTAATCAACACGCGAGAGCTGAGATAGATAACAAGACATAGGAATTAAACCTGATTAACGACTAGAAGCATGATCCTGCCTATAGCTTAATCGGTCTCAAATAGAAACTGTTCTTTATGCGATTAGTTGTGTCCGGATTAGAGCATTAGTCAGCTGTTAGTTCTAGCAACTAGTTAGGATTCGTTAGACTTAGCCGTTGACGAATTAATTATAGTTTCTGAGTTTATTGTAGAATTAGGGAAGAGTTTGTTAATTAATAAAGTGAAGGTTTGCAGAACAATCCGGGGTGCTTCCTTAGATTTTAGAGTTTCAATCTTTATTTATTTATTTATTTTATTTTTTTATTATTTCATTATTTTGTTATTTTATCTTAGTTTGTTATTCTTTTTAACTAAATTAAGTAAAGCCTGAAAAAATGACGTTTCCTGTTTTCTTAGTTTAGTTTCTCAGTTAGTTAATAAATTGTCAATTAATTGAACGAGGTCCCTGAGATCGACAACCCCCACTCAATTCACTATTACGTAAAACGATAGGTACATTGCCTAGGTAGAAGTATAGTAACATATATTTCTGCTAACAGTGCTCAATGTATATAGACAGAACGGAGAGAATCCGTAAACAGAACGGGGAAAACCACTCGTGAACAAAACGGGGGAGACACCCGTGGCAAATAATAGAAGGATATCCCACGCAGCGTGCTAGGAGATAGCTAGACCCAGCCATCCACGGCTCGGACACAGAGAATACTAGGTCCCAAAACAGAAGCTTAGTTTATAAAACATTAGTGCGTAGAAATGCACCATATAGAGGTTTCAACAATTAAACATTATTAGGGGAATCTAACCCAGTAAACGGAAGTCAAAACGGAGCTCAAACAAGCATTTTATGCAAAACATAGGTGTGTCTGGACATGCATCTGACCTTGTATGTCCGGATATGAGTCAAAGCGATAAACTGATGCGTCCAACCCTGTAAGTCCGGATGGAAGTCCGAGATGAAAATACATAGTCGTGTCCGGACATGTGTCCGACCTTGCATGTCCGGACACAATTCGAAGTGAAAACAGAAGGAAAAGAAGCGTCCAAACTTGTGTTCGACCCTGCAAGCCAAGACGGAAGTCGAAGGGAAAAACAATAGAAGCCTCCAGACTTGCGTCCGACCCTGCAAGTTCAGACGAAATTCCAAAAAATTATGTGGTGAAAAACAACAGAAGCGTCCGGACTTGCATCCGACCCTGCAAGTCCGGACAGAATTCCAAAAAATTACGTGGTGAAGTCCGGAAATGTGTCCGAACTTGCATGTTCGGACACATGCCGAGAGTTAAAACCTGAAAACAATAGTGGTGTGTCCGGACTTATGTCCGAGCTTGCAAGTTGGACATCCCCTGAGACTGCAAACCCAGAATACGTCCTCACACTCCGTCCGGACATACAGGTCCGGACAGAAGTCCAGACACATTAAAATCTCAAAAATCAAAAGCGTTCGGCTTATCCGGTCGTATAGGTCCGGACAAATGTCCAAATGTCGAAAAATACAGTTCCTAGTGCGGCGAAAACACATGAACCGAGCAGCAAAAACTTCGTCAAGATAGTCATATGAATCCAGCATTGTAAAACCATATCTATGGGGGGGGGGGGGGGTTAGCGGATAGAAACCAAGACAAAATCAGATAGCAAACCACCACAAAACACAACGTAATTCATAAAATTAGAACTCTCAATTTGAAACGTCCCATAGTCGAACACACCCATCGAATCCATTCACCACCTACCTCAATTAATTCATAGAGAAGACTCAGATTAGCAGAAGAATCAGCCACAACCCACACATAGATCGTCGTAGACACCACAACCCACTTACTATACAATCGAATTGTAGAGGAAACACAAAATAAAAAACGTAGAGAACCTCAAAATACAGAAAACTGTAGATATCGAAATCCATAAATGCAAACCTGATTCTGACAGAGAAACTACAGCGGAGGAGAACCAGATAGTAGAGACTCGAACAACAGACGAGTAGAAATCAACAATGATCACAAATAGCAGATGAGAAAAACACTCTAAGGGAAGAGAGGAGGAAGAGAAGGAGCGCGGCACGATAACTGATGATTGGGAGAAAAATAGATCGTGGAAAGAACGTGAAAAAAATGAAGAGAATTAATCCTTTTAAAACCCTTACCAAAATTAGAAGGAGGATAAAAGACTTCCTTGCCCTCTCCTTTAGTCCAAAAGACGTCAGTGTCCTGAGTCACAATAAATCCAACTTAAGACCAAAATGTAACGAAATAAATTATGCAATTGAACCTTGGGTCATAACATCATCTCCCCCTTAAAAGGAATTACATCCTCGAAATTCAACATACCTTACTGCTCGAAGATGGCGGGAAACTTGGACCGCACCTCACTCTCCAGCTCCCAAGTCACCTCTTTCTCAGGCTGACTCGACCACTGGATCTTAACCAAGGGCAAGTTCTTACTCCGAAGCTTTCGAACATCACAAGCCAGAATCTTAGTTGGAACGACTTCATAGGTGAAGTCTTCTCTCAACTGAAACAGGCCAAACTCGATTACATGAGACAGATGAGGAACGTACTTCCTCATCATCGATACATGGAAGACACTATGAACTCCTGCTTAAGCTGGTGGCAATGCCAGATGATAGGCAACTGGTCCAATCCTCTCAAGAATCTCGAAGGGATTGACGAAATGAGGGCTGAGCTTCCCACTCTTCCCAAATCACACAACTCCTTTGATAGGAGGGAAACCTTCAAGAACACATGGTCACCAATCTGAAACTCCAACGGTCATCTCCTCTGATCAGCATAGCTCTTCTGACGACTCTACGCAACGAGAGCAACCGCTCCCTGATGGTCAGAATCTTGCTCACTGCATCCTGAACTAAATCCGGAGCCACCAAAGCTCTCTCTCTCTCTCTCTCTCTCTCTCTCTCAGATCTTCCCAGTAGATGGGAGATCTGCACCTCCTACCATACAAAGCCTCGAACGGCACCATCCCGATACTGGACTGGAAACTATTGTTGTAGGTGAACTCAATCAACGCTACTTGTTGATCCCAACTACCTCCAAAGTCAGGCACACACGCTTTGAGCATGTCCTCAAGAACCTGATTAGTCCTCTCAGTCTAACTGTCTGACTGCGCATAATAGGCTGAACTGAAAGATAACTTCGTCCCCAAGGCGTGATGCAAACTCCGCTAGAAACGAGACATAAACCTTGGGTCTCTGTCAGACACAATTGATGCAGGAACTCCATGAAGACATACGATCTCCTCCATATACAACTGAGCAAGTCGGTCTAAGCTGAAAGTCTTCCTGACTGGCAAGAAGTGAGCACTCTTCGTGAGCCTATCCACAATCACCCATACCATGTCGAAACCCCTCAAAGTTCGGGGAAGGCCCATCACAAAATCTATGTCGACGCTTTCCCATTTCCACTCCTGAACTGGAAGAGGCTGAAGTAGTCCAGCAGGCCTTTGGTGTCATGCTTTGACCTGCTGATAGGTCTGACATTTGAAGACAAACTCAGAGATGTCCCTCTTCATATTACTCCACCAGAACGTCCCTCGAAGATCCTAGTACAACTTTACACCACCTGGGTGTACCGAGTACGGGGCTCCATGAGCCTCATGCATGATCTCCCGCCTCAACGCATCATCAATAGGCACACAAACTTTGTCCCTGAAACGCAAGCAATCATCCTCAGACACACCCTGAACTCAGAATCCTGACCAGCAGCAATCCCCTCTCTGATCTTACACAACTCAACATCGAGCTTTCGACTGGCCTTGATCCGGTCGATCAAGGTAGGATGAACCTGCAAAGTAGCTAACATCCCAGAGCTCTCTGGACTGACAATCCAGACACCCAAATGCTGTAGCTCTAGCAAGGATCTCTGCACTCCCGTCAGCGCGCAAAAAACACCAGAAGGTCCTCTCCGAATGAGAGCATCAACTACCACATTCGCTCTACCAGGATGGTAAAGGATCTCTAAATCATAGTCGTGTAAAAGCTCCAACCACCTCCTCTGCCTTAAGTTCAGCTCCTTCTGAGTGAACAGATACTTGAGGCTCTTGCGGTCCGTATACACCTTACACGAAGCCCCATATAGATAATACCTCCAAATCTTCATGGCGAAACAACTACTGCTAACTCCAGGTCGTGGGTTGGATAGTTCTTCTTATATGGCTTAAGTTGACGCAAGCCATATGCAACTACTGTCCCATGCCACATCAACACACAACCCAGCCCCATATGGGACACATCACAGAAGACCTCCAAACCATTAGTACCCACTGGAAGAGTCATGATATGCGATGACGTCAATGTCTTCTTGAGCAGCTGACTCACAAGCTTCACTCCACTCAAACTTCACTTCCTTCTGTAGCAGACGAGTCAGGGGAGTCACAATCTTGGAGAAGCCCTCCACAAACTTACGGTAGTAGCCCGTCAAACCAAGGAAACTACGAACCACAATAACATTGGTGGGTCTAGCCCGCTCTGTAATCGCCCTAATCTTCTTTGGGTCTATAAAAATGCCATCCTTGGAGACTATGTCCCAAGAAAACGACCTGATTCAACCAAAACTCGCACTTTTACAGCTTCACATACAACCCTCTATCCCTCAAGGTCCGAAGCACAGTCCTCAGATGCTCCTCGTGCTCCTCAACACTCTTGGAGTACACCAAGATATCATCAATAAACACCACGACAAACTGGTTTAAGAATGGCTTGAACACTCGGTTCATCATATCCATAAACATTGGAGGCGCATTCGTCAGACCGAATGGCATCACCAGGAACTCGTAATGTCCATAACGAGTCCTGAAAGCTGACTTAGGCACGTCCTCTGCCCTAATTCTCAACTGATGATAACCGGATCGAAGATCTATCTTCGAAAACACCATGGCTCCAGCCAACTGGTAAAACAAATAATCTATACGCGAAAGAGGGTACAAGTTCTTGATTATGACTTTATTGAGCTCCTGGTAGTCAATACACAGTTGAAGACTACCGTCATCTTCTTGACAAACAACACTGGTGTGCCCTAAGGCGACACACTAAGGCATATGAAGCCCTTATCCAACAGCTCCTGCAACTGAATCTTCAACTCCTTGAGCTCAGCAGGACCCATGTGGTATGGGGCCTTAGATATGGGCTGAGTCTCAGGTGCGAGCTTGATCGAGAACTCACCTCTCTAACTGGGGGAAGCCCAGACACATCATCCTGGAACACATCCGAAAACTCTCTGACAATGGGAATGTCCTCCAACTTTGCATTCTTACTTACCTCAGGGATAACAAAGCAATCCCTGACATCCCTTCCTCAAATGGCAAAAAGCCTGCATCACTGAAATCATTGGCGGCTAACAAGGGATCCCATTCCCTATTACAGACAAACGGGGTTTACCCGGCTCCTCAAATGTCACTCTCTTAACAGAACAATCAATATGGGCATGGTGGGCAGCAAACCAATCCATACCCAAAATCACGTCAAAGTTCATCATCTCCATAGGGATGAGATTAGCATACAATATCCTATCCTGAACCGCCACCTGGCAGTCTCTACACACATAATCCAGAATCATAAAAAAGTTCATAACCAGAGGACTATGCACACACAACTCCATACCAAGAGGCACAATAGACAGACTGAGCTCACCCACCAAATCAACAGAAATAAAGGAGTGGGTGGCTCCAGAATCAAACAAACAAAATACTGATCTGGAAGACAGCTGAAGGATACCTGTGACCACACAGTCTGTCGAACGATCCCACTCTCCAGCCATCTTATACACCTTCGCCTGGGTCTGGGGCTTCTTCTGCTCTTACCGGTCCCTGGACTCCGAGGTAGACCCTCTAGTCCTACCTCCTGAACTGCCCCTGCTCCTCTCAGCCTGAGGATAGTTCATAATACAATAGGCGAGGGAGCCGCACTTGAAGTAAGCTCCCGAATTCTTGTAACACTCGTTCCCGCAATGAAACTTGCCACAAACATCACACTTCACAGCTGGGGATGAAGACGAGGAAGAACCACCATGATCGCTTGAACTCCTACGGTCCCCAGAATGATCACTAGTGAACTGCTTCTTCTGAGTCAAGCCTTGTTCTCGCCTCCCAAAGTCCTCTGACCTCTGCTTCCTCTTCTGGTCCTTCCCACCAGACTGGCGACCCTTCAGGCCGGCCTCCACAAGCAAGGCCACATCAGCAACATCTCGAAAGGTCTTGTGACTGAGGGACGTCACAGTGGATGTGATATCCGGCCGAAGGCCACTCTCGGACGTCCTGGCCTTCATGTGCTTGTTTGGCTCAGGTGCAAACTTAGATAACGTTATGAACTTCCAAACGTACTCCTCCACGCTCATGTCTCGGCCTGGCAAAGTTGATTATACTCAATAATCTTCTGGTCCTTGTAGACGTTGGGGTAGAACTGTTTATTGAACTCCCCGAGACGGTGAACTGCTCCCACGTCCAAGGCTGTGGGAACTTACCCATCGCCGACCTCCACCACTCCTTGGCTTTGACCTTGAACATAAAGGTGGTGAAGTCCACCTTCTGCTTGTCCTCGGACCCCATCACTCGTAGTAGGTCCTCAATTTCTGAAAACCAATGGCTAGCCTCTTGTGGGTCTCCACTCCCATCAAAAGCTGGGGGCTTCAGCTTCATGAACTCTTGCAACGCTTTCACGTTGCCCCCCAGCATTGGCAGCCTCAGCTCCGGCTGCACCACCAGCAGCTCCACCACAAATAGCTTCACCACCAGCAGCACCACCAGCTGCAACCATAGTCTAAATCAGCTGAGCCATGAACTGCTGAACAACATCAACAGTATCTCCCTGTGGAGTCTCATTCTGAGGAGCATTCCTCGGTCCTCTATGTGGCGGCATTATGAAAGTCCATAGATTCAAGTAGTTAGTCACACAAACTCTTCAGACAACAGATATTGACATTCTAACTGACTAACTGAACCCAAAATCCCTACAGATTCAAACCCGGAGCTCTGATACTACTAAATGTAACAACCTCAAACACAGTCTAGTTCCAAAGTCATTACACGTTGCACACTTACTACCTAAGATACGCAAGGCTTCTAACTAATAACCGAATAGGTGAAATAATACTTGTATAAATGTATAAACATAGAGGATAGTAAATCATTCCTCAAAGATGTAATCCAAATACCCAAACATAACTCAGAAGTCAAAGGTCTAATACAAAAGTAATGTTAAAAGGCCCGAAGGCTACAAAGGTCCATAAATCTAAAGTATGACTATCAAAACACAAATGAGCCAAGGCTCCATAAATAGAAGAGGGATCCTCACTGAATAATCTGCAAATGTTAGTTAGAAGTAGGGGAATGAGCAACCACACGCTCATTAGATGACAAACTTCATCAATAAGCATGCTCAAACAGTTGAAACATATTCGTAAAATCATAAGTCAAACAGAAGAAAGAGGTAGCTTTCCATCAGCGAAATAACAGTTGTAGAAACCAGTCTTATCATAAACCAAATCAGAGTTCTGAGGATACAAACAGAGCAGACAGAATCACAAAACAGAGCGGGACACTAGTGCTCAATGCATATAGATAGAACGGTCAGAATCCGTAAACAGAACGAGGAAAACCACTCGTGAACAGAACAAGAGAGACACCCGTGGCAAATAATAAAAGGGCGTCCCACACAGCGTGCTAGGAGATAGCTAGACCCAGCCATCCACGGCTCAGACACAAAGAATACTAGGTCCCAAACCAGAAGCTTAGTTTATAAAGCATTAATGCGTAGAAATGCACCATATAGAGGATTCAACAATTAAGCATTATTAGAGAAATCTAATCCCGTAAACGGAAGTCAAAATGGAGCCCAAACGAGCATTTTATGCAAAACAGAGGTGTGTTCGAACATGCGTTTGACCCTATATGTTTGGACACAAGCCGAAGTGAAAAATAGATGTGTCCGACCCTACAAGTCCGGACGGAAATCCGAGATGAAAATACGTAGTCGAGTTCGGACATGCGTTCGACCTTGCATGGCAAGACACAAGTTGAAGTGAAAATAGAAGGAAAAGAAGCGTCCGGACTTGCGTCTGACCCTGCAAGTCAAGACGGAAGTCGAAGGGAAAAACAATAGAAGCGTCTGGACTTGCGTCCAACCCTGCAAGTTCGGACACATGCCGAGAGTTAAAACTCGAAAACAATAGTGGTGTGTCTAGACTTGTGTCCGGGCTTGCAAGTACGGACATCCCCCGAGACTGTAAACCCAGAATACATCCTCGCACTTCGTCTGAACACATTAAAAATCTCAAAAATCAGAAGCGTCAGATGGCCTGTCCGGACGTACAGGTCCTGTCGTTGAAAAATACAGACTTCCTAGGGCGGCAAAAACACATGAACCGAGTAGCAAAAACATCATCAAAATTGTCATATGAATCCAGCATTGTAAAACCATATCTACGGGGGTTTTAACGGATTGAAACCAAGGTTAAATCAGATAGCAAACAACCACAAAATGCAACACAATTCATATAATCAGAACTCTCAATTTGGAACGCCTTATAGTCGAACACACCCATCGAATTCATTCATCACCTACCTCAATTAATTCGTAGAGAATACTCGGATTATCAGAAGAATCAACCACAGCCCACACACAGATCGACACAGACACAACAACCCACTGATTAAACAATCGAATTGTAGAGGAAGCCCAAAATCAAAAATGCGGAGAACCCTAAAATACTGAAAACTATAGATATCGAAAACCATAAATCCAAACCAGATTCTGAGAGAGAAACTACAACAGAGGAGAACCAGATAACAGAGACTTGAAATCTAGACGAGTAGAAATAAGCAATGATCACTAATAGCATATGGGAAGAACGCTTTGAGGGAAGAGAGGAGGAAGAGAGTGTGGCACAATAACTGATGATTGGGAGAAAAGTAGATCATGGAAAGAACGTGAAAAGAATGAAGGAAATTAATCCTTTGAAAACCCTTACCAAAATTAGAAGGAGGATAAAAGACTTCCTTTCCCTCTCCTTTAATCCAAAAAACGTTAGTGTCCAGAGTCACAATAAATCCAACTTAAGACTAAAATGTAACAAATTTAGTTCCCTTAGTCTATGTTTCTATCTTAGAATCTCATGTTGATAGAAACCCACATTAATCTTAGACTAACTGGCACCCTAAAATTCCATCTCAAGATCTCATATTGACGAACTTAGAGCAAAACCGACCTAATCCAACATATAAATTAGAAGTTGGGCAAAATCCCCAAACAAATATCAAACTCATATGTTGATGAGATAAAAAGTCATAAATGGTTAATATCAACAACCATTAAGAACAAGATCTAAAATAAAGCTATAAATAGGTCCAAGAATCAACAATGAAGATTTTAAGGATTTTGAGGCAAAATCCTAATCCAACCAAAGGTACAAGATGGCTAATCCTTCATTAGAACATAAATAAGAGGAAGCGAGAGTGAGAGAGGAGAGAGAGATAGGTGAGAGAAGAGAGGAGAGGAGGGAGAGAGATAGAGAGAGAGAAGAAACATACATGGGAGAGGTTGAATAAGAGCTTCAATGGTAGGGAAGTTTCTTCACTTATTCTCTTGCTCCTTATAGCTCCAATAACTCCTTCTTTTTATTTCTTTCTAGGTCTATTTGCAGCCTTTAAATTTGGGAAAGAGAAGATCCAAGACTAGACTTTTTTAAGCACAAAGTATGGGCAGATTTTCCGTTTGACCGGCCTATTGCGGCGATGTTGTGGGGCGGTCAACACTGGAAGAAGAAAGTAGTGTGAAACTTAAGCTCGATCGAGTCAGTGGGCCTATGTTGGTCCAAAAGTCAAATATAAATTAACATTTCGGCCGACTCACAAGGGTAAACATGTGGGTCAATCGGCTCCAGAATCTTCTTGTCTGTACCGAAATCCCCGGTGTCTTTGATATACTTCCCAAATCCTTAATTCTTGGCCATGACATCTATTTACATCTTCTATGCAAGTTCATCTCTTTGCCTACTTTGCTCCTAGCTAAGTTATTCACACGTTTAAACAACAAATGTGTAAAAACACAAAACTAATAGAAAACTAGCTTGAGAAATGAGCAAGATAAACATTAATAAAACACATATAACCAACCCTTAATATATGCTCATTTATTTACTTATTAGTGATCTTAGCGCCGCATGCACCACTTCTTAATAAACACATCAAAGCTACAAGCCAACTAGACACAACCCCAATGCCTTTACAAAACCGAAACACAAAAACCTAAACAGCACCGCAGTTTCTTTGGTTCGATAACCCTCTTTGGGACAACATGCCTTACTATGCTACTAATATAGGCTTGTCAGCGTGCATAAACTACAAACTAAACTAAACAACCAAACATAAATCCATCTTCACATATACATACCTGACTATAGAGTTTGTACACACCTTGTAGCTCATTCCAATAGGTAAAGGTGGTATGATTGGCACATTCGTGATAGGCCCAAGATTTGCTCTATATTCATACAATGCCAAGTCTTCTTGATTGTTTATTTTGACATCAAGCCACCGAAAATGTGCTGCTAAGTAAAATTCAGGGTTGACTCAACTACTCCATGGAAGGCCCTTCGATTACTCGGGTTGAAGGATTGTGTGGTTAACTAATTAGTGGTCTTTAGAAGACCTTTTGTTAGTCTCGAGAACATTATCTGCTCCCAAGTTAACCACACTTTGATGAGGTAACAACTCGTATGGTCTACATTCTGAACGATTCAGTTGAAATGTTGTAGGTTGAACCTATCTATAATCAAGGGGGAGTAGAAATAGTCTAATCCTATGTACTATATACATATCCCCCCACTTGTTGTTGCCAACCAATGCGAGCAATTACCTCACATGTGGTGTGTGCAGATGATTTCCCATGGGTATTCGTAGGATGTTCATACTAACTATAATCTTCGACATGAGAAGCTTGATCACATGTTGATTGTTGGTTGAAGACATGATGAGATTCGTATCGAGCGTATAGTTGTGTCAAGTCATAAACAGGTACATCGTAAAAAAAATGTAGGGGGCAAATAGGTGGAGCAATTAAAGATCCCAAGAGTGTGCTTAAGTCCAACTTGGTTCTTCAACAAAGGGAATATGCACCAGACCAGTGGGCATGCATTGAACTTGACTGATAGGCCACAAATCAGGCAGCCCTTCTCCTTGGGGGGCACTGGGTGTTCTTTTGGTAGGTCGACAAACCCATATGGTTGATCAAACTACAATTTGGTTGTCTAGGACACTTTGATGTATAGGCAGTTGGTGTTGTGTCCATGATGAAATGATGCAACTGCTCTAGTGATTTAGCCTTCAAAATGCAGTGATTAGTTTATCATTTCATTTCCAATTCTAGAAAAAAATCAATCACAATTGGTAAACAAACATGATAAAATAGAGGAGTTATACCAATAATGTTTGTTTTCTTGTATATAAAGTGTGTCACTTCACACTGTTTCGTCTGTACCCCTTCTTGTACTCGGACACCGACCCAAGTTGTAGACTTCGACCATAGTTATCGAAGAGAATACAATAATATTTCATATCATTCGATAGTTCCACATATATAGTATTCATGTTTCCCCGATTCACCTTTGGCATAGTGCGTTTCTGAGAGTGTAGCCTATCAAAGTCAAGAAGGCATTAGGTATCGACTGATCAAGACCAAACTGTCGCATGACGCTATCGGCGGGAGTATGGTGACGGAAAGCTTTTTTCCGTCAGTGACGGATTAACCGTAGACCGTTGGATCTTGTGATATGATTCTTCCACCACATCATATATAGACTATAGTGTACGCTACGTGGATGAACTTCTATTCTCTTTTGTTTTTACTAAAAAGAAAATAAGTTATTTTTTTAGTCACGGAAGACAAACTCAGTCACTATTTTTTTTGTTTTTCAATTTAAATTACTGATTTGTTTCATTGTTTGGGATTGATGTTTCAAAACAGTGATATGCTATTATTTTTCTTTTAAAAAATAACTAATTAAGGAGATTTATTTTATTTAATTAAGTTGTAGTGTAACCATATATTTTCTTTCTTATTTTTTAGAAAGGAACGTTTTACTTTTATTTTTGTGAAAGTATTTTTTATCTATGAGTTAATGAAATTAGTTAAAAACAATCATTACAATTATAAACAAGGCACTACATATAATTTAGTAAGCTGGTGACTTAATTAGAAAATAACCAATATGTACTTATACGATAATATAAGTTCTAAATCTTGCAACAAAATTATAGATGAGTGAAGTTGTAAGAAAATGTAGAGTGAAGATAAGCATAGAATTTTTAAAAATAAACTACAATAAATCCTTAAAAAGTGAACTTAATCTACAAAAATAGTTTAATTACAAACAACCATTAATTATAGAATAATCCTAGAACTTTAGAGACTGAAGGTCAAATGAACAGATTATATAGAGTTGATTTAATCTAAAAATATAAAACCAAATATGTGTAATTTCTTCTAAATAAAAAAAGTGTGATATATGACACTAACTATTATATCTTTTTTTTACCATTTTTATTGAATCATGGTGTATAAGAATATTTTTTAGCATTTAAGTTTACAAAGCTTTAATTATTGATAAACCTGAAAGTTATAACTGTTTGAAATGATAAACAGAATTGTTGAATTCGATTTTATGTATTCAAAAGTTATAACCAGAAGGAGTATTGTGACAGACGCGTTATTTCCGTTTGTGACGGATGAAATGTAGACCGTAGGATTAATAAGTCTGACAAATTAAGATTTTATTTTTGTACGGATGAAGAGTGTAGACGCGGAGCATTGAATACAACCCCTATTTTGTATTTATATAAAGGAAATTTGGCTTTGTTTTTTCCACATATAGGTAAGACAAATTAATTGACACTCCTTACTCATATTTTTTGTTTTTCTTATTTAAGTTATTAATTTGATGCATTGCTTGTTTCCTAACGTTGCACCCATCAAAAAGGATTTTTTTTCTTTTTTTATCTTTATCATAACAACAATAACGTTAAATGGTTGTAACTTTTAATATAAGTTCAAAATGAAAAACATTATCATTGTTCACATAAATTCAAACTCTTCAAAACAAGACCAGTCATAGATATGTTTTGACAATTTTTTTAAAAAATTTACATGTATACGATGATACGCTAAAATGATAATATGATTCATTAATTTTGTATTATGATTCATTAAAATTGATATTATGATTCTTCGGAACCGATGAAAAATTATTATTGTTTTGTAGTGTATTATTATTGTTGTATGGTGTATTTTAAACCGAAACCCTACAAATCTTAACAAAGTCTTCGACGTTTTAAACTTTCATAGGGTGTGTTTTGGAGGTAGGGTAATCTATTTGGAATTTGTTCAGTACTTTATATTGTAGCAACTAACTCGATAGGTTTTTAGGGTTTATGGTAGCGGGTTTAGGGTTGTTAGACCCTAAACCCGCCACTGCAAACCCTATTAAGACCTTCGACGTTTTTTTAGTTTTCCTAGGGTGGGTTTTGGGGTGTTTTGGGGGGTAAGGTAATCTATTTGGAATTTGTTTCATACTTTGGCTGCGTTCGGTATGGTTGTTTTGTGTGTTTGGTCTGGCTGTTTTGTGGTTGTTTTATATGTGGCAGTATATTATTGGAGTAGAACGTAGGACCCACGTGGAACCCACGTGGGGACCACCCCAAAACTACCAAGTTTATACCACAAACATGCGCACGCCGAACGAAGCCTTTATATTGTAGCAACTAACTCGGCAGGTTTTTAGGGTTTGTGGTAGCGGGTTTAGGGTCGTTAGACCCTAAACCCGCCACTACAAACCCTAAAAATGCCTTAGACGTTTTTAGCTATCCTAGGGTGGGTTTTAGGGTGTTTTGGGGGTAGGGTAATCTATTTGAAATTTGTTTCGTACTTTATATTGTAGCAACTAACTCGACAGTTTTAGGGTTTTGGTAGCGGGTTTAGGGTCGTACCCTAAACCCGCCACTACAAACCCTAAAATGTCTTCGTTTTTAGCTATCCTAGGGTGGGTTTTGGGTGTTTTGAGGGGTAGGGTAATCTATTTGGAATTTGTTTCGTACTTTATATGTAGCAACTAACTCGACATGTTTTTAGGGTTTGTGGTAGTAGGTTTAGGGTCGTTAGACCCTAAACCCGCCACTGCAAACCCTAAAATTTCTTCGACGTTTTTAGCTATCCTAGGGTGGGTTTTGGGTGTTTTAGGGGGTAGGGTAATTTATTTTGAAGCCGTTCTATAATTTGTACTGTCGTCATTGACTCGTTAGACCCTAAACCCTACACTATAAACCCTGAAAATCCCTTTGGCGTTTTTAGCTGTTATAGGGTGGTTTTAGGGTGTGTGGTGTAGGGTAATCTATTTTGAAGTCGTTCTATACTTTGTATTGTCATCACTGACTCGACAGATTTCCACACCACAATTATAAATAACGTTTCCAACGTTTTACATAAAGGTGTCCACAAATTTAGATAAATGTTTCCACATGTTAATTTAAACGTTTCCACGTTTCTAAAATTCCATGATTATCTATAACGTTTCCACTGCATGATTATATATAAACATTTTTATAATTATGTGTGATGTTTCCATGACACAATTATATATTATGTTTCCACCGTTACATAAAGAGTCCACGAGTTCAGATAACGTTTCCATCTTTTTATTTAAACGTTTCCACCTTTTTATTTAAATATTTTCATGTTGTTATATATACGTTTCCACGTTTTTTTTAAATGTTTCCCCGTTTCTACGATTCCATGATTATATATAACGTTTCCATGGCATGAATATGTATAAACATTTCAATAATTATATATGAATGTTTCCATGCCACAATACGTTTCCACGATTTATATATAATCGTTTACACGCCATGATTACATATATACGTTTACACAATTATATATTCCATGACACAATTAAATATAACGTTTCTACGACACATTTCCACGCCACAATCAAGTATAACGTTTCCACCGCTATGCATAAACGTATCCACAAGTTTATATAAACGTTTCCACGTTTTTATGTAAATCTTTCCACGTTTTTATAAAAATGTTTCCACGTTTTTATATAAACGTTTTCACGTTTCTACTATTCCATTATTATATACAAACGTCTTCACGCCATGTTTTATAAAAACATTATACATCACTTTTTAAAATTTAGAAATTATAAACATTAGCTTAGTATTTTTATATTAACAATTTTTTTTTCATTTTATAACTGATTAAAGTATTTTGAATTGTTATGCTCCATTTTTCACATATATACATAAACAACAAATATTATAAGATTAGAAAACTATTATAGATAGCAATATCTATTCAAAAAAATTCTTAAAAAATATGAATATTTAACTTAGTGTTTTTACATTAATTCAACTTTTTTTAAAATTTATTCAACCAAATTAATAATCATATATATGAAACTCTTTTATACAAGTAGTGAATCATATTATAAATAACTATATTATTAAAGTATATATTTAAAAAATGATAAAATAATGATATTCTAATATTAAAAAATAAATAACAAAAACAAATACAAATGGCATGCATGCACGTAAGATGTCTAATAAAAAAATAAAAACAAAATTGCTGGTGGGTGTGGAACATCACTGACGTGGATGGTGAGATTTTTTTTTTTTTTTAAAAAAGTAGTTTCCGTCCAGTGACGGAAAAATGGGGTCCGTCATGCAATCCTCTCCCATGACGCTATCCGGCTAATAACCTACAACAATGTTTTAATGTATCAACAGCACAACAACAATATCACCGGGTACAGTTTAAAATGCATACGATGGCCAAACCCACTATGTTTACGAATATGTTTAGAATAACAATACCATGGAAAATTTAGTGAAAGAAAGCTAGAAAAAAAACCATGAATTAAATAACAATATGGAAATATAATAACAGATAATATATAGCGCAAACTCTTACTCCCTTCGTCCCAGTCAAAGCGTCCACTTTACTATTTGGATGTGTCATTTGACTTCAATATTTAACCTTTAAAATAATATATTTTTATAAATCTATATTTTATAATGGAATCCTTATGTGAAAAACTATATATTATACAACTTAATTTTTTAAAATTATTTTATCTTATATATTTAATATTGAAGTAGAAAAACGTGCCAAAAAGCAAACAGGACATTTATGACGGCGGAGGTAGTATAACATTATCAATAACTAGTACAGGCATTAAGTCTAGAATTCGACTTGCCTCCTGCAAACCAACACTACCAACATGCGCTTGGTTCCAACTGTGACAAATATATACCAACACCAATAAATAATAATTATACATAAACTTTCACGTTTACAAAAAGATTTGAGTAATAAATGTCTCACAATAACACATCCGCATATCCTAAAGAGAAAGGGTCGGAGTTAGAAATTCAAGTTGGGGGCATGAACAAAATTATAAAAAGTTAGGGGGGTCTTTTATTAATTTTTTTTTAAAAAAAAATTACACTATGGCCCGTTCGATATAAACAATTCGCGGTGTTTGCTGGATTCGCCGAGATTAATGTCTTCCAAACCCGTGCGCTTTTCATGGTTTTAGGGGGGATTAATGCTTGGAGAGCTTTATCTGAACAAGGTAAACCCTGCGTTTGCCTTGTAAACGCAGTCAACCAAGCTCCAGCGTCTACTCGGGTGACGTTCTTCGGGTGTTAACTACCGCATTTACCCTCACCACCATTCTCTCCTTCCTCTTCTTCCAGTTGAAACAAGAAACCTAGGAAGCAAAAAAAAACATGCCCACGATTCCGTCAATTTCCATGCGAGTCTCTGTCTCCATTCTTCTCCCCCTCGATCATAGTAGCCGCCTTCTTTGTCTTTAATGGCGTAATTGGCAACCCAGACTGGCAAATATGAACATGCTGCTTCACACCTCCTCAATCCATTCACTTTCAATTTCGCAACCCAAATTAGCAATCAAAGGATACGCAGCTTGAATTCTTAGTTCTCTTCATCGTCAGTAATTTTACACACAAACTGGCGAACGAAGAACACCGGAGATCCATTTTTTTTCATTCTCTTCTCTTCGAACGGAACTGTTGCTCTGCGCTCTTCCTTTCCTTCTGTTTATTGACGAATTGGGAGGGTATACTTGTCTTTCTGTCAAAAAAGTAAACACTGCAGAAATCGCCTCCATCGAACGCATCTACTTCATCCTCCAGCGATTTGCAGCGATTCTGAGAGAGATTAATCTCCACATTAATCGGGGTCCAAAAACGGAAGCGACTATCGAACGGGGTCTATAATTTTGTGTAATTTAGCAAAGTTGGGGGGTGTGTTGTACCCCTATCCCCCTCTGTCTCCGCCCCTGGTAGTCACTATACGCTTGTTGCATAGGAACGCGAAAGAATTGTGGTATTCTTGAATATGCCCACAATGTTAACAGCTTGGTGCACATAATAAGTTGAAGCATATTGCTCTAGCATACTGCTGCCGTACTACTTCATTCAAATTATCAGAAATATAATAGACATCCTCATCAAATACTTTAACTAGCCATGTCAATGACAACTTGAACCCCTTAATCGTTTTTTACCAAGTAAATCACAAATTACACAAGGAATGCTCTGTTTGACAAACTAGGATGAGAAGTGGAGGTTCTAATTACATTCATTTTATATCCCTTTTTTATGTCATTGACATAAGAGATCTCGTTTCTAGTCTATATCTTTCTATTTCTATCTGAAATAAGTTAAACAATTCTCTTATAATATCTCTTATAATAATTATCAAATTAGAAGGTCAAGGATTAACTTATAATATAACAAGAGGGTAAAAACGATTTAAGATGTCCGGATTGGACGAACCCTTAATCTTTCTTTCCAGTGATTCTATACCTAACAACTCTAGGCTTGTTTCATGTACAGAGATACGACCAACAACTTCTTCCTCGATACTATAGTTGGTGTACGTCCTCAAAATGGTTACCTCTTCAAAATATAGCATAAACATATGAGTTTTTCATCTTCATCTTTGTCCAAAACGCTAACAATATCATTATTAGTTTCTATCCTAAAATATGATGTACCGCTCAAGCCAACAACCTTAACATATTATCCAAACACATGATGTGCAGATGCGACATTATATTACAAGATCATGAAAATCTTTGGCTATATTTTACCTCGCACATCCTAGCAACAATAGATAATGTAAAAGAAAAATCCCATAACACAACACAAAATGGAAGTACAACACTTTTACAAAGACATTCGTTTGAAGAAATACTTACAATATCATTTAAGCATAACACGGCTGATATGTGGATAGATTGGTATGTGAAGTACTCGTTCGCCTCATATCCTATATCAGGGATCACTAATTGAAATCGTGAAGCCACCAGCAACGACAATGTTACTTTCAAACTTCGTTGTAACCAATGCGAGATATCTCTATATGAAACACCTAGTGCCACTAAAATAAGAGGAATGTGTATTGATCAGGAGATGGTGGATGAAGAAATAAATGTACCCACCTCTCCTTATATTGGAAAAAACAAGCCAGCAAACGCCCAAGCTTAGAGCACTCTGAGTGCAAAAAAATCCAAGGCTAGAAGACAAGCCTGAAGCCTCAATAGTGCATGTCTGATCACCTACAAGGCTGCAATCCTCTATCGTGCTCAGCCTGGACATCATGCAATTTTATTGCAAGGCTTTTGTTGTGCATACACTAACTTTTTTTTTGGGAAAATTACAGATGTTTGGTGAAATTACACAGTCCACCCACGAGGTTTCAAAAATTACTTTGCCCACCCATGTGGTTTCCACAATTTTACATCCAGCAACTTTTCTAATATTTGATCAACTTAAAAGATGGTTAAATGATATCCAAATTTGATGAAACTTTACATGGATGATATTAAAGTGTTATATTTTGGTAAAACGTGAAATCCAACGTTTTTTAAGCTCCTATATGATCCGTGGGACCCGATGAACGTGTCTCATGTTTCATTGGGTCCCACAGGTCATATATGACCTTAAAAAACTTTGGATTTGACATTGAACAAAAATATAACACATTAGCATCGTCCATGTAAAGTTTCATCAAATTTGGATATCATTTAACCATCTTTTAAGTTGATCAAATATTAAAAAAGTTGTTGGATGTAAAATTGTGGAAACCACATGGGTGGGCAAAGTAATTTTTGAAACCTCGTGGATGGACTGTATAATTTCACCAAACGTCATGGGTGAGCGATGTAATTTTTCCTTTTTTTGCGCGAAGTTAGGGCCTTCTAGCTACGGTTTCTGTTCACATTCACCAGAAAATTCCTTCAGCTTGGCCGTTTTTACTTCACACGCCACCTACCAGTTTTTCGGCAGACCGCGTAAATGAAAAAAGACGCAACAAAATAGTTTTCAAAACGTTATAAACATGAAATTTTTCCAGTATATCCTACTATTGTTCTTGATTAGTTTTATCTTGCGATTAACAAAATCAGTAGTGCGTATACTGTACAGATGAATCTTACAAATCTCCATAACCATAACCGGAAACCAGAAGAAAATGGAACAGAAAACAGCACACAAGCGATGTCATTAGCGTTTCTACTTGATACAAGATGGTCTTTCCAAGAATGAGTGGACGAGACGAGACGCCTAGAGCTGAACATACAGATTCCAAGTTACTTCACGCCAAAAACTGAAGCAGCAACCGTGACAGAAAGCAGCAACGAAAAACATGGATTCAGGCGTGTATTTTCCTCGAGTGATCAGAAATACTATGCAGGCAACGGTTCCTCCAGAACTGTATCACAAGTGGTCACATAGTTCATTAGCATTAAAACAATGAAATGGGTAACGTACATGTTAACTCATAAGATCTGGCAGCACAAGTAAATAGGTGTAAGGACCACACACAAGTACCTTTTCTTTTCTCTGCGACTTTGGTTGAAGAACCTTCTGCATCAGCGACAGGAGCCTTTGTGGGTACGTCTGGAAGATGCAGCTGCTCTTCTTCAGGTGCCGGCACTGGAGCTTGTGGTATTTCTGGGAGCTCTTGGGATGCAACCTGTGGATAAGGAGATAAATTCATCAGTGCAAAAATGATACAGCCAACGACTTAAAGCAAGGGATTTACACAAGCCAATCTCATGCAATGAGTTTCTGAAAATCAAACAACAGCAACAACGCACCAGTGCTTCCAGATTTTCAAACTCTGCTAACACTTCATCTTCATCTTCTGTTGTTAGTTGCTCTCCAAGGATGGCACCGATCTCCTGTCAGATCACAATGGAGGTTAATTTAGAATATAAAAAACCAATTTCTAGGAAGCACAAAGCACATGGAGTCTTGATTTTGTCTCAATAAGTTGGAAAAATAAATCTTGATTCTATCAACCCAAGATATGATATGCACGAAAGCCAAGAACTACATAAAAAAACTATTCTGGGGTGAAAGGCTACTAGTTTCAGTGCATCTGTGCCATTACTAGCCAGGACTAGTATCAGCATGTCTGTCGTTCCAAGAAAAATTACTCACATCTTGATAAGCCTTAGCCTCAGCTGTATCATCCATCAACTTTTGCACATCATCCAGGCTTATCTCACTTTGTATTGCCTTTATTGCATTGTTCCCAGCCTTCAAACTCTCAAAGACAGCTTTTTGTTTGCTTGACAGTTCAATATCAGCCAACTAAACAAAAAAGAAAAAAGGGAAGTAGGCATTAGCCATTTACATAATGATAAAGAATATTTGGTGTGGTCAAAAGGTGAGTATCAGTAAGCATCATAAGCAAAAACTTCCCAACGATACAACAATAGTTTTGAGATCCTTCACTTACTTGTTGCTCAACATTGAGGAGCCAAGCATCAACCTTCTGTAGCAACTCTTCCTGCACCTTTTTTTTCTTCAAAGCAAGCAACGCCCTTTCTTTTTCTTTTCAAGAATCAAATCTCTAGCAGCTTGCTTTTCTGCTTCAATGACAGCTCCAAGCTAAAAGAGCAACAACCTTGATCTGAATGATTCAAACCTCTCTGCTTGATACAAGTCAACTAACTCCCTCACCCAAACAAACAAAAGAACCACAACAATTAAAAAATGAAAATCTCCCCTTCGGAAGATTTTTGGACATAAGATTTTTTTTTTCTAATTTTCCGACAAAAGAGAAGCCATGAATCATGGCAAGCATAACAGTCATCATTCACCATTCATAGCAACATAAAAGAAGGCTAACCAAAGAACACAGAACTACAGAAGGTAGATTTTTGAAATGACATTTAAAGGCTATCCAGAGAGGAGGAAATTTACCAAAATATTATATTTCTCGAAAAGTTTCTACAAAAGGCACTGTCTAGTATAGAAGCGGATCAGAATGGCAGGATGAACCTTTGACGAACACTAAGGAAGCATGGAAAAGGA
>JAIOTZ010001744.1:0-29222 GCA_023374045.1 Limonium bicolor
AGAATTATAAACATTGGATATGGAATTCTAATGTTAAGAGTGTACATGAAATAATAAGGATTTATATAATTCAAAGTATTTGTACATATGAATTATACAACATTGCACTTGGAAAAACTAACCTTAGAAAAATAAATACTAAGGTGAGATGTATAATACATGATTAAGATTATACATGCAATATAATGATAAACTATATCATATACAAGGTATATTAAACTACATGCGATAATAAACGTTTAAAGTTAAGTGTGTTAATATACTCGACGTAACCACGCATGTGATATAGCGTTTTTCCTAAATCCCGAGTTAAACCGAAAACCCGACAAACATTGACAGTTAATAACGGGGAATAAACCGGGGTAGATTAATAACGGTACGGGGTGCCGTAGTGTATTGTTAATATGAGATGCTGATGCATAGTGTGATGCATATTAATAGATTGTTAGAGGCGTCTCGAGGATCTCCAGAGAATTAGCTGATTCAAACTCCACCGTAATACAATCCGGGTGAACGGTATGTTATTTATGTGGCTTGATTGTCTCTGAGGATTTCCTCAGTTCAGACATTGTGTGAAAATCTGTGATAAGATTGAATGTCTGCTTGTGTGAATTAATATGCTTGAGTTGTGTATTAATGCTGCTTCATTATTACTGTCGTGCGATAACAGTACCGTTCGTATATATGAACATATTATAAAACGAACTAGCGGCAGTGATGCTAATATGTGTAACATAAGGAACGTAAGTAAACGTTGTAGCATCAGGATAATAAGATATATATATTATCTGAGACTTATATACGGAGCATTGGCCTCTTTAACGCCGCTCCCGTATCTAACACTAGATCCCGAGTCGACATACTCAGGATTGGACTAACGACCTTAGTCTATAGTGTTAAGAAAATAATTAAACGATGCGATGGTATAGACAAGTTTATCAAGAGGATGTGGCTATTGCTGTGAACTGTGATCCATTAACGATACTAGGATACCACGTGGTAACCGTAAGTATCAGGATAAATTTCCAACGAACTACAGATTGTTCGTAGGTCGGAGACTCTACCGCTGGAGTGGCTACTGCCGTGGGTGACCCGCCATAAGAGATGGGTAACTTAGAGACGTGTCGTTCTAACGAGACGCTGTCATTAGACATGACTGAACAATTACGGACGACTATATTAACTCGTACGTTAGGTGAACATTATTTGGGCTTGCGTGCCACAGACGAGAGTTTATACTCGTTTATAATTCTCGTTGTTTCGCCTTGTTGTTCATTGGTTGTGCTATGTGGTTATGTGTGGTATGTTGGTGGATTTGTTGAACGAGCCATTGCGCTCACATTGTATATTGTTTCTTTACAGTTTTAACATTAAACTATTTGCATGAAAATGAATTGCATGCTCTCGACCAAATAACTGAGGGTTCGAGGGGGCATGACAGTCATGTAGTAACATACTCAGCTGGGGCTGATTCCATACCACAACAACCATTTTTGCAGGTATGCAGCTTCCGGTGTCAGCAAAGAGAGGGACGCGCTGGGTAGTTTAATTACAGTTGTCTTAATATGCACTGTTGCATTTCGATACGAACCTAGAAATGTGTATAGGATTGGGATACTTAGAATGCTCACTGTGAATGTATTTTATATTGGTTTGGGAAAGTTAGATCTATCTCTTGTTGTCACTGCGAGAAAATGTTTCGTATGTAAGAATATATCAGGAAGCACGTCATTACTCGTATGGGCGAGTGAAAACGGTGACACCAGTAGTTGATTTGTTGAGATTACCGCTGCGATTATATTGTTAAGTAAGATGATTAGGAGCCGATTAGAGTAGGGGTGTTACACATTTAGTTTGTATAATTCATGAAATGAATGGATGATGATGAAGTATGTATGTACCTTGCAGTGTATTTGTGAAATGTATTATACCTTGTATGTATGTGTATGGGAGTATTGAATTGTTGTGTGGCTTGGATGTGTGACTTCTACTAATTCCTAACTACCTACTCCTAACGTAAGTATTGAGTAAATTGGAATGAGTAGAAGTCCGATATAGTTTCGGCCACGCATGAGGATGAGGAGACACAAGAGGTTGGATCCGATTCCTGGTTCTTAAACTGGTCCACGGCCCAAACCCCTTAAATTGGTAGCATCCTGGATTAGTGAACCAAGTAAATCCCAGTGGTGGCAGAATAGTCACCGGGCCGGAGGTCCCGGCAACTTGACTTGAGTAAGTAGTAAGTAAAGTAAAGTATTGTATGTGTAATGGTCTTGGCTGGTGTAAGTCATTGACCCCGAGTAAAAGAGTAAAGATCACCCATTTCTAACCTGGTGCGTAATGAAGCTAACAAGTATTGTGTATGTATTGCGTATGTATTGTATATGTATTGTGTATTGTGTATTTCGGGAAAGGTAAGTAAGTATCGGTTGGCTTGTATGGTTTACCTTGTATGTATTGAAGTGCATGTATGTATTCTTTGCGTAAAGTATTGTAGTGTTATGTATGAGAGTATGAATGTATGTATGTATGAATAAAATGAATTGCATGTATTCGACCAAGTGGTCGGCGTACCCTCGCTAGTACGCGGGGTATGCGGTTATCATATTCAGCGTAAGCTGAGCCCCTTGGGGCACCATTTTTATTACGCAGGTACCCGAAGCGGATATGATCACGGTAAGAGATCGGCAGCTATGTTTGACAGCTAGGGATGAAATGTGGAAAGTAGTAAATGTTATAAGGCTTGTAGCCTTCGATGTAGAAGTGTATTAAGTGTACATCCCTTAGTACTTAGTAAGTAAGTAGCTTGTGAGGAATGGGTAGATGGTAGACTCTTAGTGAGTAAGTATGAACTTGAAGGAATTATTGAATTTGTATTTGGAACATAGTAAACTCGGTATACTGTATTGTATTTATGGAGCATTGTATTGAATGGGAAATTGTAGTGCTTCATTGGTAATTGGAGTATGGATTGTAATTGTGTAGAGCTCGGATATTCCGGTCCATCAGACCGATGTTGTATGTAGTAGTAGCCTGGTTAGTCAAGTGGGTGGCTAACGGCATTGTATCACCCACCGTTGTGTATGTAAATATCCGCTGCGAAGGTATGTAAGTACGGTGTAATTGGACGGTAACGACGGTATTAGCGGTAGGGGTGTTACATTATCTGTTAAACTGAAATTTCAAGATTTCTGGGTTTCTAGAACTCGGGGAGGAAACTTTCGATGCCTTTATGTTCCACCCGATTGTGAATCAGCCTTGGGTGTAAAAATGAAAGTTGTATAGGGATTAAAGATCTACAAAATGAGCTTTAGAACTTGAATTTTCGTTCACAGACAAAGAAGTTATGATCAGACGAAGTTTACATGATTAACTGGTTTTTCTAGAAAATCTGGGTTACGGTTTCATAGGGAAGCAACTTTGGATTGATTTTGCGGTCAATGTAGAAGGATTTAGGCTGTGTATGAGTAATGGTTAAAAAGAGGAATGATAGGAGAATCGAATGCAAAAGACGGCACACAAATGGTGGAGTAGAGACTGAGATATAAGCATCTGAAGATCGGCCCATGGAATTCCAAAACTGAAGGAAAACTCAAACGTTTCAGTGCCATTTGCTAGCTGACTGACACGTCAGCATTTCCTAAATTTTTGGCTCTAACTTCAATTTAGCATAACTTTGGCTAGGATGATCCGTATTAACGTTCTTTTATCAATCTTCTTCGTTTTCCGTAACCTTTTTACTGATTTAGTTTTCATGGGATGGTTTGACCATTCTCAAAAAGTCAACCCTAGCAAGGCTTTAGAAGCTTTAAGGTTTCTATGATTTTATTTTGACTTTTATGACTCAAATCAACGTTCCAAATATTTCTAAAATCTTTATAATATAATTGGAGTATCTCAAAATTTTCCCAAGATTTATTGACTTATAAATCTTATTATTAAATTCATAATACCATATAATAATTTAGTTTTAATTATATTATTTTGGGTTTAATAAAAGAAATCCCTTAAATTAATTTAGATTAATTTATCCAGACACTCGAAGATATGTTATGTGCATGTGCCCTTGACTTTCAGACCAGCTGGATCGATAAGTTACACTTGATCGAGTTTAGCTACAGAAACAGTTACCATGCTTCGATCAAGATGTCTCCTTTCCAGGCTTTGTACGGTAGACCATGCCGCACACCATTATGCTGGGATGAGTCAAGTGAGGTAGTTATTATTGGGCCGGAGTATCTGGAACAGGTACAAGCAGAAGTACGCCAGATCCGAGCTAACTTGAAGGCAGCGCAAGATAGGCATAAATCATATGCTAATGTGCGCCGACGTGACCTAGAGTTCGCCGTGGGCGACCAGGTATTTCTTAGAGTTTCTCCCATGAAGGGTGTGTTTCGTTTTGGCCAGAAAGGAAAGTTGAGCCCAAATATGTGGGGCTTTATATTGTGACGGAACGGATAGGACCGGTAACTTACAGGCTAGATCTGCCTGTTGAGCTAGGCAAGGTACATGACGTATTTCATGTGTCACAGTTGAAGAAATATATGTCTCATCCGTCTCATGTACTTCATCCCGAAAAGGCTAACATTGGAGCCGACCATGCGATCAGTGGAGACTCCTATACGAATTCTGGACACTAAGACTCGAGACACTCACCATAAGTCAGTACGACTGGTGAAGGTCCTCTGGTCTAACCAGGAAGTCGAGGAGGCCACTTGGGAGCTGGAAGATAAAATGAGGGCCGAAGTACCCATCGTTGTTTACTCTCTAGTTTTCGTATGTATAGGGTACGGGGCGTACCCCTTTTTAAGGGGGGGGGGGGGGGGGTAGAGCCGTTTCGTTATGTATGTACGACATGTATTGAAATACATTGTCTATATTATCATGTTATAGACCTACGAGTCTGAATGCTGTTGTGTTACCCGGACCATGAGTCCTAGGGTTGTTTATGTAAAGTATGTTTGTTATGGAAGTCTTATCTTAAGTTTTACCTTACAAGTAATCCCCGTGTTCTAGTTAAATAAAGATACGAAGGAAACTGTGAACTTTGGGGATAAAGTTCTTTTAAGGGGGGTAGATTGACATACCCCAAACCTTGATATGTTATTTAAATGTTAAACTATGGTATATTAAGGCTAAAAGTGCCTTAGAAACATTAGTAAGCAATTTAAACCATAGAAAACACAATAAAGTACCATTAAGACAATTTGAGCAAAAACATGCTCTAAACTTGGGATTACCTTGGTTAAAACTCAAAGAGCTTACCAAGACTTTATTAGCGTGTTAATGGACATGTTAAACCAATTACTAAATAAAACCAAGCTCAAAAACAAGTTAAACACAAATTGTGGTTTAAGGAGTCTTAAAGCACATTTTTGAAAAGAGTCTTGGAATTAGGTTTTGAGTGGCTAAATGCCCATTATTACACATTAATTAACATGTGTACTACTTAGTATCATATTAGGAAGTCTAAATCAATGGGAAATCAAAAATTTCACAAATATGTGCACTAATTTGTGAATAGTGCTTAATTAGTGCTTGTTTTGGTTTAAGTCAATTTTGCTTATTTCAATGGTCAATAATGACCATAAAATATTCCATTTGATGAAGGGGCCGGTTTTTAAGGTGGGGAGTCATCCCACTTGTTAGCCAATTAGAAAGAAGAGGAAGAAATAAAGTAAGGTGACTATTTACTTTTTACTTAAATATCTTACTAAACACCTTCTCTCACCTCATTCTCTACATTACCTCTTGTTCCCACCGAGTTCTTCTTCTTCTCCCAGCTCCAAAACGGTATTGCTACAACACCTCTACCATTCTCCAACTTCTTTTCCTTGTAACTCCTAACTCAATGCTCCAAAATTAATTCTAAGGTAAGAACTCCAAGAACTCCATTTCGGTGCCATGGAGAATCCCCATTGAAGGAGCAAGAACTCATCTTTTTACACCTTGTCATTCTCCCTTGCTTCAAGGTAAGAAAAGCTAAAGAAAATCCATGTTTCCTCTCATTTTTGTATATGGCCGAGAATCACCTCTTAATGGTGCCTTCTCTTGCTCTTTTATTAGCTTGATTCAAACTTAAAAGGGCTAAGAGGAGTCATCTCTTGCTTCTTAATCAAGCTCTCTTCCAATTCAAGGTAAACTTCCATTCAAAGTGTTTTAAGACACCTCTTATAACCTAGGTTTTAGTCATGGGCTTACGTATAATGCTTAATGCTCATTACCCTTATTTATGTATTGGTTATAAGATTGACAAGTGATCAAAACCCTTTGCCGATTTTCAATCAAGAAAGAATAAGGGAAAAACAAGAAAAAAATCTTGGAGAAAAAGAGGTAAATGACCTATCTTAAAGTAGCCTTATGCCTTAGGAAATTGAGCTTAAATTGCCTTATAAAACAACCTAAAGAGCCAAAGGGAAATGAGTTAGTAAATATCCACAAGGTGGTTATTAAGGGCATATGTGATGTTATGTGTATCTGCAGGTTGAAAGGCATTTAATATCTGGGAAATTCAGTGATTAAGGTTATTGCAATTTTAGGGCCTAAGAGCCATGTTATTTAAGGGCCTAAGTTCCAAGCAATTTAAATTATGCACTATATTGATGTAGTGTAGTTGAGAGCAATGTGTGTAAAGAACACTCTTTATGGAGAATAATGTCTTTGACTTGTGTAAGGATGAAACACTATGTGTTTGATGTGATAATGTGCTAGAGAAGCCATGTCAAAATTTGGTTAGTAAACAAGGAGTTCTAAGTGTTTAAATGAAGTTTGGTGACCTAGAAAGTACAAGGAATGGCTAAGTGTTATGATGGTGGAAGGAAATGAGAATAAGGTGTTCTTGAGTGCTTTAGTGATCGAGGAAATGTCTTGGAGGATTGAGAAACCAAATGGGTGATTTTGATGCACCAAGGTCATGTTAGGAGGTGTGTTAACAATGATGCAAGAGTTGGTGGAAAAGGAGTGTTAAGTCTTGGAAAGACTAAGGAATGAATCAAGGAGGATAATAATGCAATGATGTTGGGAGTGGTTAAAATGATTATGGAGAACACATTGGTTAGTTGTTATTATAGGCATAAAATACCACTTAGAAACTAAGAAAAAAAATGTATTACAAGTGTTAGGAATTTTGTAAGAAATTGAGTAACTGTTTAAGGAACTTAGAAGTAAGCTAGAAAATGAGTATGGTGGATGATTTATGAAGGTTTTAGAGTGCCTAATGATGTTAGAACATATAGGAGGCTTGTGGAAAGTTTGGTGCAAGTTAGACAATTTTTGGGAAGATTCTACAGTCGACCAACCTAGGGGACCGACCCTGGCTGGGTCGGTCGACTGTAATAATTGGGCGGAAAGGTTTCGGGACTCGACTGACCCTGTCTGGGTCGGTCGGACAGAAAAATAAGAGACAGAAATGTTTCTAGAATGGACCGACCTTGGGACCGACCCTGGTTGGGCCGGTCGAAGTGAAATTTTCAAACCCGGATGTCTTCTGCATCCGACCGACCCAAGGGTAGGGTCGAGGCCCTTATACATAAAAAAAAAAAGAAAATGTGGTTTATGTAGTAAGCCCTAGTAGGTATATTGGTATAGTCAAGTGTAAGTTAAGTGTACAAACATGTCATATAATCATGTAAAATGCTTAGTTAATCGGTAAGTTAAATAAGGTAATTAACCGACGTTATTAATCATGTATAGGAGCTGCATTCGGTGGAACTCGAACGCATCAGGAGGGACCAAGGTATGGTTTTCTTGCAGTCTGTTTACTACTGGTTTACACCGGCTTATGTTTTGTTTGTTTTCTGGATGTTTATGACTTTGTATGATTTAAATCATGAAATGAGTTCACAATCATTGTTACTATTGTGGCGTGTGTGTTCCGGTACCGTTAATCTCGAATACGTGCTAACCCGGTAGTTAGCCAAGCTAGGATTATGTAGAGAGCGGTACTCGGATTTAACGTTTCAACCAAGGGAAGTTCTAACTACTACTATCAGTGTGTTAGATGTGTTTGTGTTGTTAAAGTGTATCCCATCTCCCTTGTGTGCCTAACTGGGCCTAAACTTTACATGTGAAATAATGAGTTGAGTTCCAACAATGGGACTACTACAAGGGTATAACCGGGGGAGGTGAGGAATCCGGAAATCCCGTCGCGCGTGTATGTACGGGAGTCGATATCTGAATCAGATTCGACCCTTATTATGTTATGGTTGTCTTTCCTTCTTGGATTACAATCACCCAAAAGTCTAATGAATGGCTTTCCTACCTTACTTTTGACCGGGCTAGGGGGATTATATGTACGGTGTGTTGGATCAATATATCCATCACATCTTTGGGGATTAAGTTTAACGTTCGACAAACAGAACGGTAACAAGTTATGTAACAAGCTTGATATGATAATGAAATCCTTCTCTAGGCTTACCAAGTTTGACTAACTAAAGTTTGCATCGTTTCCTAAAGTGAATCGTTCCTGTTATGTTATGAGTTGTTGTTGCTATGCAATGATTATTGCTGTGCTTATGTATGTTGTATGTTAAAATAAATGCCATGTTATCATGACAAATAGTTGCGTGTATCCCAGTAGCCGACGAGCTGCACATTAATCATACCAGCCAAGGGTTGCTGAGCCCCTTTGGGGCACCATATTTTATTTTGCAGGATGAGGATTGAGGAAGCGGAGTCGCTTTAGTTCCTAGGTGTAATGACATACTTTTGTTATCTTTTGGATGTTGAACCCGGGATGCGCATGTGCTCCCGTGGTGGTATTTTAGTGGTGATAGAATTACACAGATGGTTTGTAAATATACACTCAGTATAGTTGTTTATATATATGTGGATGTTCGTAACTAACGCTCGAGAGTCAGGTCCATCAGACCGATACCTTATGTGCGTATTTGGCCTTGTTAGCCACGTGGGTGGCTAACGGCGTGTAGCACCAACCTGTTTTAGTTAATGTTGAGTTACGAATTTCTGTTGCTGTTATCGTTTATTATTAAGTTTTCAGTTGGGGTGTTACAGTTAGGGTTTTATTGATGAGAGGGTTTGGAATTTGAGAATGTTTCTGGTCTTGGGGAGTCAGGGTGTGTTGATTCCTACAGCGTGAGTATGGTACTGACGAAGAACAACAAACTAGTACATATATCTAATAGCAATACCAATCGACTGGTATTTACAATCACGTATCACACTTGATACAAGTATTACACGTAGAGATAGTATCTTTCGACAGCCTTACCAGCACAATCACTCAAATAACGTTAATAAAGTGTATCTCCCTCAACCACTATTATCTGAAGTTCTACTCAAATGAAACTTTAGAAAGTTCAACCCTTAACCTCGTTGATTATCTCATGAATCGATTCACTTGGGAGTATCTCTAATTCTCTCGCCCGTGTTTCCGTTTTTATTTTTCGTAAAAGCTTAACCCTAACCCTAGATTTACAATCTCATATATAAATATTGAAGATCAAATTACAGCTCATTAACGGAGATTTTATTTATCTTTAACAGATATATAAAATCTTGTTAAGATATTCTATCTTCTCCCTTAGTCTTCTCGGTTTAAGACTGATGAGCGTCTCCTGGAATTTATCTTTTTGTAGACATCAGTATAGAGCTGCGTTTGTCGATCAAAATAGCATCAACAGTTTCCCCCTTTTCGATGCAGCAAACTATTGAAGTCTTGAACATGATGATTGATCTTTATGAGTTTTGGAATTGATTCCCCCTGAGTTTTGTACCATGCTAACCCCACGTGAGAGTTCAATCGTCTGTCAGCTGTTCCCCCTGAATCTCACATAACCTTTAATCTATCCTGTACTCAATCTAAAACTCACAAGCTTTTAAGCATAAAATAGTTAATGACAAGAGATAAAGATAGTAAGAGCATAACAATTCATAAATGCAACAGAAACGAGTTACATCATATTCAAGGATAAAGTCGTAAATGAACTGAAAATAAACCAGAATATTAACAACAAAAAGATGTAGGTTAAATTGCAGAGGAACCATTCACCCGCAGTCATAAAGGAACTATCAGTCTAAACCTAAGAAAAAGAAATTTTAAGACTTCCAAGCCAAGCATTTCCCTCTTTTGCCACATCAAAAAGAAATTCCAGCAGAAACGTAACTAACAATCCATAAAAGTTGTTAACGGGGAAAAGGGTAGATGCAATCCACATTATCATTACAAATTCTCGGAAGGCTCCAAACTTGAATTGGGCACATGCATTAAAGTATTCAGCTTATCCTCCATTCTATCGAGTCTTGCCAGCATGCGCATTTCTAGAGCCAAAACAGAGTCTAGGACTGACTGAACCAGAAGGTGCAACGCCTGATCTAGAGCAGACGACTTGACATTCTTTGTATCTTAGTGGCTTGTCTATTTATGTTGCCAGCCAGACTCTGAGAGTTCCAATCCCATCTTGGAGAAAGTAGGCAGAGCTAGATAGCTTGTTGGTTGAGCCGAGATAAAGTAAGCATCCTCCAAGGAAATCTGATGATGCTGAAGTAATTTAGTCAGCCAGAACGGATAGGGAATGGATGGCTTTGAGCTATTGATGACGGTCCTAAGATGTGAGATGATGATTCTTGGCAGAGACAGCTGAATTTTCTTGTCGAGGCACCACATAACTATAAGATCTACAGGTGTAACCTTGTCCCACATATCCGATTGTGGAAAAATGTACTGGTAAGTAATCAGATGTAAAAGACGTGGCAAGATTTCCAAATCTCTTTGTGGGTAATGCTTGAGTCTAGAACGCACACGAGATAAAGCAAAATGAGTGACCATATCAGTGTGTGACACAACATCAACTTTCTATGAGTTAAATTCAGCCAGACCATCTAGTGGGACTTCCAAAATCATCACAAGCCTTGCAAGGGAAATACATCTTCTTTCCAGCTACTTCAGTCTTGAATTCAAAATGAGAAACAAATTCCATGTTTTGGATAAACGGAAATAGGTATTCCGGGTAATACACAGTTTCAGATTTGAACAACTTATCCCACCCTTAAAATTTCAAGATCTCTCCTAGAGATTCTAAAGAATTATTTGCGAGCCAGTCACAGTCTATCAGTGTTCCAGGAACTATGTCAGATTCAAGTAAAGGACGGCCAAAAATATGTGACTACATCTACAACTTAGGCAGTGTACCTATCGTTTTGCGGAATAATGGATTTATGGGGTTGTCGTACTCCTGGGGACCTCGTTGTGGATAACTGATAGTGTAGGAAATTGACTGAGATTTCTAGCAAACAGATTTTATCATTTTTAAAAGAAAGAAGAGGTTGAAAACTAAATTTGAACAGTAATACAAACAATTAATTAAAACAGAATAGAAATAGAAATTGTAAATCTTTTTGTTTTCAAAGAAGCATCCTGGGTTGTTCTGCTTACCTATTTTTAATACCCCGGATCTAAAAATCGTGATTAAATTACTCTAATAGGATTGTTAAAGGCCTAATGGTGCCTAAAGAGTATTGGTAAGGGAAATAAAACCAAAAGAAAAGAGAAAAATGCATAAAACGCGAAAAACGCTAAAACGCCCATTAAATAAGTATAAGAGATATATGATCTCGTTAGGGTCCGATATGGATTCCTAAGGCTTAGTTAGGCCTAATTAGTATACGGGAGTGATTCCCGAAGAAAACAGATCCAAATAATGGATTAAAACGCTAACAGAGTTTTAATGCACATTTTTTGAGAAAACCCGAAAACGTGACTTTAAGTGGTCAAACGGACCCGTAAAAATTATGGTTGACTATATAACTATAATTAAGTATTAATGGAAGCTTAATAACCATTAAAAATAAAGAAACGAGAAAAATCCGAAAAACGGGCCCGGTCAGTGAATAGTGCCAAACCGGGTAAAATAACGAGCGTTTTCTGTCAGAAACCGAAAAAATGCTCTAGCTCACACATATAAGTGGGGCCGGTTTTTAATTGGTACACACACACCTAAATTAACTAGCTAGTTTATATTAGTCACTACAAGACAAATTAAGTAAAGTAGAGGGGATGAATAGTAACTAAAACTTTTAAACCCTCTCTCCTTCCTTATTCTCTTCATTCACGATTTGTTCCCCCCTCCATTGGACATCTTCTTCTTCTTCAATCCTATGATGGCGATTTTTTCTTCCCCGGAGCACCCCCCTTCTCCTTCATCTACAAAGTCTAAAACAACTTCAAATCACAAAATAAACACACCATGAGACTCCTCTCTTCTTGACCATCGTTCTCCATCCTTCGAAACTCAAAAACCCCACATTCGACCTCCATGGGAGCAGCTCCAAATGAAGGTTCTAGCTGCTCATTTTGATCTAAAACCACTCCTTGGTTCCTTATGGTAAGAGGCAAGCTTAAAATCTCCATTGTCTAGCTTCCTTTGATTTTTGGAAATTCGAACATGAGCTCCTTCTCCATCCTTGCTTCAGCCGGTTTCTTCTTGCCTTTGTGGAGTGCTGGAGCTTCACCCTTTCGATTGCCTAAGCTCTCCTTGAGGACACTTGAAGGTAATCACTAAGCTAAACCCTAAAAACTAGCTCTCGAAATACTAGTTTTTGTGAGGGGAAATTGAATTAATAAGCTTGATATGTGTGTTTGGGGATATGATTGTAGATGGCAATTTAGACCCCTTTGTGTGTTGTGAAAACAAGATGAGAAAGAGGGAGTAAAAGAAAGAGGAAAAAGAGGAGTAAAAACCGGAAATAAACAAGGTAATAAGTTCACCTTGAGTTGGTTTATTTGATTTGTAAAACAGATTTTAGAGTTGATTTAATGTTCTTGAATTGGTGTAGTCATGGTACCACAATATTGAGTGGGAATGAGGATGTTTAATGTTGTTTAAGTGTGAGAAATAAGCTTGGGAAAAGTTAGTTTTTATGTGTGAATAAATGGGAATTTGATGTGGTTTTTGATGTCTAAACCAAACAGGGGCGAAGAAGTGTTTGTGAGCATATTTGGTGTGATGAGAATGCATAGAAAGTAGCCAAGTGCTGTCAAAATTGGTTTAGGAGAGTGTGGACTTGAGTGTTTCATTTAATGGAAGAAACTAGGTGTGTTTAAGAGGTGTTTGGTGAGTGGTTAATGGTTGAAAACCAAACTAAGAAGAAGAGTGTGTTAGCAGTGAAATAATGTCATTGGAGTGCTAGGAATGGCATTATTGTGTGGAGTTTTGAATGGCAAGAAGAGGGTACCAAATCTGTTACAAGAGGTAATAAGAACTAGGACACTAGTTATGAAAATATAAGTGAATTTGAGTGAAATAACCAAGAGTTAGTGAGAGGATTTGGTGGTTGGATTAAAGTGGTTTATAAGGGTAATTAAGTGCTAAAACATGTAGATTATAAGTGGGAAAGATTGGAGAATCAATGGTGAAAAAATGAGGTTGTAACAGATTTGGAAAATGCCAAATCTGTTAAAACTGCAGCAGGGTCCGGGACTAGGTCTAGGACCATGTTCCGGACCATCACCTAAAATGCCCCTGAGAGTTTACCAGTTTGATAGGTCCGGGACTTAAGTCCTTGCCCATGTCCCGGACCACCCCTTAAATAATGGCCGAGGATAGAAGTCTGTACCTGGTCCGGGACTAGAGATATGGACAAGGTCCCGGACTATATTGCAATTCATGCCGAGAGTTCGAGTGCAGGTTTGGTCCGGGACTTAAGAGATGTATAAGGTCTCGGACCACTTCAAAAATATGGCCGAGAGTTAAGACCAGCATTGGTCCGGGACTTAAGGTAGGGACCAAGTCCCGGACCACCCCCAGAACCCTACAAAAAGTGTTTTTAAGGTTTCTAATGATGGGGGTTTGAATGTTAATGATGTTCTAAGATGTTAAGGCCTTGTTTGGTGACATGTAAAGGCCCTAGGAAGTGTAAGAAAGTGTTAGAAGTGATTGAGAAGTGAGAACTCAAGTTAACAAGAGTAAAACCGAGATAATGGGATAACGGGGTAAGTACGGGAGTAGCATTTTATTATGTACCGTCTGAGCCTAGTATTAATAATAATGTTTGAAACATTACCAGAGAATCGTGCGTGACCCGAGCATGGTGAGATGACACAGTAAAGTAAAAACCCCGGTGAAAGGTATGATTTTCTCATACTCCGCGTGCTAACCGAGTTTCGTTGATTTGTGTGTTTGTGTGCCGGCTTAATCAAGACTAAAGCATGAAAATAATCCCTTGTTTGATTACGTATGTCTTGTTGTATATTGAATGAGCTAACATACTTGTATGCCGGAGTGGTCTAACATAGAGTAAAGACCGACTCATGGTGAGTAACGTTTGGCTAGAGACCATAGATTGGGTCGATGCTTATGATAACGAAATCGTGCAAGCACACAAATTATCCGTTAAGTATAACGATAACACAAACATAAGAACTCCCTAGAATGTGAGGAGATGTACGGTGTGAGCCTCGATTTTAAACCCTATCCTGTGTTGGTTAAAGCTGATTAGGATCTAACCGGGTTTTAGGTCCACTTATAACCTAAGGTTAATAACTATGTCATATAACAATGATTATTAAAACCTAAGCTAGCTCACTGGAACCTATTATGAGTCGCCACCTAATTTTAACCTAGATCAAATTAGGAAAGGAGAATTCGGGTTCGGGGGCTTGATATTCGACTTAATTAGGGTTCAATTACTTTCATTACCCCTAGAAGTCGTTTTTCCTCTACTTAGTTTAATTACGGCTTATTACGAGTCATTTTAACCTAAGTGCGCGAGCTTCTGTTTTTTTTTGTTTTTTAGCATTTTTTGACTGAAAATAAAAGTGAAAGTTGAAATTACTTAAACTAGGGTTTCAGAGGTAGAATTAGGTCAAATTTTGTTTCCGTCCGTAGCCACGGACCTAATGTCCGTAACCACGGACCCTAGTTAATATGTGAAAATAAAAGTCGAATTAAATAGAAAACAAAAATTTGAAAAGTCCGGGGCCACGGACAGGACGTCCGTAGGCCCGGACATACTTTAGCAAAACCTAAATTTTTAAAATTTTAAAATCCCGCCGCCGCCCGTGGGTGTCCATGGCCACGGACAACCCGTCCGTGGTCCCGGACCATAGGTCCGAGATCCCGGACCACCCACGGACAGGGGTTTTATGATGGTTCCCGAAGGTGTTTTCGGCTCAAAATTTATGCACGTGTAGCCTGAAAGGTATACAATTCGTTAGTAATTGAAAGATTGCAGTTTGAAGTCGAATTATGTACAAAAATTGGCGAACAAGTAACAAGGCAGAAACAAAAGTAATTAGCAATACAAAGCGTAAAAAGGTTAGTTTGAACCCAAAATTTGACAGAGAGTTAATAAGGTCGTGGAGAGTTAGAAAAGTAGAATTGCAACCTGTTTTACCTTCGAATTCAGGAGGATTCTTCGGGTCGGGATTCTTCGGAGGCTCTGATGGTGCCAGTTCCGGATTGAGTTTGACCCGAGCTTCTGGTTATTCATTGGTGAAGGTGTTCTTCACGTTTTGGAGGTGGTTTGGTTGATGTTTGATGATTGTTGATGTGTTGGGAGTTGAAAAATGTGTTTAGATGGTGATTTCAGGGGATTTTTGATGTGATTTTGGTGCTTGGATGTGTAAAAACGTGAAGAGAATGAGACGGCTTACTTCTTTGAGGGTTTAGGGCTCTTGAGGTTCTGATTTGATCATGGGATAAGGTTGCTTATATAGGCTTTCTTAAAGATAGAAAAATCTGGTAAAAACCGAGATTTACCGACGTTTTAGCTCAAGGGGCTTCCAAAAGGAATTTGATTATGAAATTTCACACATGGGTAAAGGATGATATTTCTGATTTTTCTAAAGTGGAATCGAATTTTTTGGATATTGGAATATTTTTAAATTCAATTTCTCATCAGATTCAATCAGAAATTGCTAGAAAATTATTGGAAATTCGAAAAATCAAAATTCCAACGCCATTATGCTTCAGATGTCATCCTCTATCATGGGTTAAAATGTCAAAGCATTTTGAATTGATTTGACCCTTATTTGGAGGAGAGAGAAAGCCTATAGGGGGCTTAGGAGCCTTGAAAAATTACGAAAATGCCCCTGGAGATGACTAAGCTGTCCCTAGTACTCTGAAATGTGCCGATCGAACTGGGAACCCTCGCTACTAGCCTATTAGTAGAGACTCTCTTCCGGGGGAGTTGAAATTTTGGGTATAACAGATTGTCCCCCGTCAACTAGACTTTGTAATGGAAATGAAAAGGCTAGTTGATGCTTGAGTGATACCCCAAAATTTTGGATCTTAAAAGACCGCACGTGCAATCTGACAAGTTGTGTCGAGCTATTCTAAGGCGCTGACTACCTATGAGTAAAGTGGAAGGGTGTCGAGCGGTTCTAAGGCGTCGACCACCTAAAGGTAATAATGAAGTAATGTCAGACTATTCTAAGGCGCCGACTACCTATAAGGATGATATGATGTCAAGCTATTCTAAGGCGTTGACTACCTATAATGATGATATGATGTCAAGCTATTCTAAGGCGTTGACTACCTATAATGAATGAGATGATGTCAAGCTATTCTAAGGCGTTGACTACCTATCAGTGATTGAAAATTGGTGTTGGGTCGAATTCTTCTATTCGGGTGAGTTCTACTGCTCTAGTGAGTTCTGCTGCTCTGGTGAATCTGAATCTTTGGCTGAGAATCTGTATCCCTAAAGAGTCTGTACCTTCGGCTGAGAATCTGTATCCCTAAAGAATCTGTACCTTCGGCTGAGAATCTGTATCCCTGAAGAATCTGTACCTTCGGCTGTTAATCTGTATCCCTGAAGAATCTGTACCTTCGGCTGAGAATCTGTATCCCTGAAGAATCTGTACCTTCGGCTGAGAATCTGTATCCCTGAAGAATCTGTACCTTCAGCTGAGAATCTGTATTCCTGAAGAATCTGTACCTTCGGCTGAGAATCTGTATCCCTGAAGAATCTGTACCTTCGGCTGAGAATCTGTATCCCTGAAGAATCTGTACCTTCGGCTGAGAATCTGTATCCCTGAATTGTGACGAGGAGTCTCATACGAATAGATGCAATGGTCATGATGAAAGTTAATTATGAAAGTGCCAAACGTGGCAATGAGGATGTGCATGTCAAAATACGATCAAAGTGTATGTACGAAATTTGTCCAAAACAAGAAATTGCTGAAAGAGGTGACAAACGTGGTAGTGTTTGAAGAATAATCTGTTTAATGAAAAGGAAAGCGAAATTATCATTTCCTCACCATAGACTTCGGACTTGTAATTTATCTCCTAGGAGATGAACATGCCATCGGTGGGGTATGGTGTATGATGTAAAGGTAAGGGCTTATGTAGGTCTATGGTGTTTGATGTAGAGGTAAGGGCTTATGCGGGCCGGTGGTGTGTGATGGTGGTGGTGATGTTTAAGCTCTGGGTTCCAATTGGTGTTGTCATAGCAATTGTTGGAACCAACAATTGCCCCCAGTATTTTTCCCTTAAGACAATCTGAGCTAGAGTCCATGGCAATCGATCGTTCCGATCGATTGCCCCTAGTATTTTCCTTTATTAAACGTGCGAACGAGTCTCGTCCTCACAGGGTCAGGGCTTATGTTTTTATGTGGTGCTTCCTAACCTACACTCGGCGTGTTTGGTGCTTGCACTCGTTCCTCACCTACAGTCACAACTTCTAGACCATTGAATTCGATATTTGATGGATTTACGCATTTGATCTGTTACTTTCACGTGATTGGACACACAACTATCAAGTCGGAAGTCTTAAAAGCTTATAACGTGGCCACAGGGTGTGATGAAGGACAACAGGACCATGGAGGGATATTTGAGGTATGTGGAGCTTAAGTGGGTGACCAAAGCTGCAACTTGCGTCTTCTCTCAGATTCATCTTCCTTGTCTTGAAGTCGTCTAGCTGCTTCATGTTGACGTTGTTTTTGAGCTTCTGGACTTGGACTTTTGAAGTTTTCCTTTACACCATTTCTCTTTTCGTCTTTTGGATTTCTTCGAGGCACTTCGGTTTTGCCTCTTTGTTTGATCCTTTCTTGACTTTGCCTTCGGGGTTCTTGTGTTTCCCGGTTTTGAGTTTTGAGAGCTATTTTGATGTGAGCTCTTTTGATCCTGTGTCACTTGGGGACCGTTTGCGGATCACTTCGTCATGCTGATAGTGGCTTTGCTTCTCTGGACTGATGAAAATGTTATCTGAGAGTCAGGCTCCTCGCTTCCTTTGGTCACCGGGTTGGTTATTCATCACAGGCTGGCTTGCTCTGTGGAGCTTTGCAACATCGAAAAGGGATATATGAAAGGCTCAGCGGGGGTGCCTAGGGTTTAATGTCAGGGTTTACAAGCTTTTAGCTATGTGGTGTTGTACCTAGGTGCTTCGTCATTCCTGATAGTTGTGTATCCGTTCGTTGTTACTTTTCGCAGGTCTAAGAGTAAATTTACAAATTATCTCCTTCGGTCGGAGTTATGCCGTTTACCTCACCTTTGAATGTGGTCTCACCGGAGTCGTGTAAAATGACATGCTCGTCACTCTTGGTTTTTCCGCTCAGTCACTCGGTGAATTCTCACTCTGAGACTTGTTCGCATATTTAAACGAAAGGTGAAAGATGACGAACTTAAACTCAGATTGCCCCCAGTATTAATCCAGGGTTTATAACAACAATTTGACAAATGTAGACTTGAACCGCTTCGTGGGTTGCTTGGATGTTTTGGGGTGAGTAGTGGTGTTTGGTTGGACATGTTCATCTTTTAGAACAAAAGACAAGTCTTTTGTTCAGTTGCCAAGAAATGACCGTTTCATGAACATTAGTTTTAAGAAATGTTTGCTAATGAGCAAGATGCAAGGTGAACGAACACATTTCTTTTATTATCATTTTTGTGATTACAAACTGAAAAAGTCGAAAAAAACTGAAATTTTCAAATCTAAACTTCATTAAAAGAGAAATGTGATAAACTTCCCACACAATTGAAATGAGTAAACAAAACACTGCTAGACTTTTGCCTACTCAACAAACTGGAGTCCTTGCTCGATAAGGTCTTCGATCTTGTGCTTCAATGCTCTGCAGTCGTCACTACTGTGTCCTGGTAGTTGATGAAACTGGCAGAACTGATGGAGATGTTCCCCGGCTTGGGTGATCCCAGGACTAGGTGTGAGAGGCTGTAGTAAGTCTAGCTCTTGTAGCTTCACGAGTGCTTGACTGAGAGGCCGGCCAATGTCGGTAAACTGTCTCGGTGCAGAGAACCTCTTGGATCGGGGTGAGGCCTTGACGCTCTGTTTGCAGCACTGGGTTTTTGTATGGTGCTCACTCGGTACGAAACTTGAGCTACTCTGGCCGGTCCTGACTTAAAGGTCTCGATACTCAACCCTGGGCTTTGGGTTGTCCCAGCTTCAGCTCGCCTTTGTGAATCTTTTCTTCCATGACCCTTACCTGTCCCATCAGCATGTCGAAATTAGGGAAGTATGTGCAACTCAGCTCGTTGTTGTATTGTCTCTGCATATTGTCCACAATCATTCGAATTTGTTCTTGCTCATCCATTTTTGTAGGCATAGCAGCGGCTTTCATCCTCCACCGTTTGATGAAGTCGGACATTGATTCACTGTTTCCCTGCCGGGTACTGGCAAGGTCGGACCTGGTGACTTCAAGATTCTTAGCATACTCGAAATGGTGCAGGAAAGCCTCGCAAACCTCTTCATAGGTTTTGGTGTTCATCCTCTGAGTCAAGTACCAACGTTGAGGTATTTCATCGAGATAACGGGCGAAAACCTTGGCCTTCTGCATGTCATTCAACCTGAGGATGGACATTTCCCTATCGAACATCGCCAGATGGACCTACGGGTCTGAGGAACCCTTGTATAGAGCAAATGTGGGTAGCTTCAACTTTAGAGGGAGATTAACCTCGGGGTACGATTCCATAGAAGAGTAATCGAAACCAGCTGGCTTGCTAGCTTTATCCATGCGCTCAATCCTTTTCAGGGCCTTCCTTAATTCTGCAGTTAGTTGGCGGTCCGGGACGACTTGCCCTACAAATCTTTGTGCATCCTGGGCCTCAACAGAGTTAACTTCGATGTAGTCACGCTCGTTCCCAGAGTCAGCAATCTTTCCTGAATTGTTTTCCTGATGACCAACCTCAAGGGAATTGATTTTGCTTTTCAGCTCTTCGATGATGGTGACATACTTAGCCTCCATGTCATTAGTGGTGGACCTATGTTTCTGTTCCATGGCATCAAAGGCACCATGTACCTTTGCTCTAAGGCTGCAAACTGGGCCTCCATGCTGACTGGATTTCCTCCCTCTGCCATACTTGGGATTCGGGCTTATCTGTTGGAAAACAAAAGTGGATTGAGCTAAAATTCTGGACCGTGAAGAAGTTTTAGGTAAAAACTTGTTTGGGCTGCAAGAAAAGCATATGAGCTGGAATGTTTCGAAGATTGTGGGTAGGCACTGAGCCCGAAATGAGTTGGAAGGAGACACATGGGCCGGAATGATTCATGAGCTGTGAACTGGTGCCTAGGCTGAAATGTTTGAAGAGCGTGATTCTTGAGCCGGAATGTTCTGAGAATTGGGCGCTTGGGCCAGAATGTGTTTGGGCTAGAAGTAAAGCGCATGGGCCGAAGTGATTTCTAAACCATGTTCTGGATGTGAATTGGAATTTGGGCCGAGTGATTATGATTGGGCCTGAAGATGATACCCATGTCTAGGATCGTGGGTCAAAACCTGAGTGAAAAAGTCTTCCTGGACTAGAATGGGCCTCGAAAAGGAAAGGCCTGATGGATTTTTATGGATCGCTTTAGGTGGATTTTTTTTTCATGGGCCTGGAACTAAATTGATAATTCAAATTGGGCCGAAAGAGAGAAATCACCTAAGTCTAAACTTTTGGGCCGAAGCCCAAATGTTTCACATATCAAACCAAACAGGGCCTCTGGGCCGCAAACAATAAAGCCGTAAATTCAGGTTGGGCTGAGTTGATGTAGGAAAAGTTCCTATCAATTCCTAGGCTGGGTAGTGGGCCGATCACACAAGCAGACAAGGCCCATACAAATTCCACATGTCCTCACTTGACACTTATCCAATTCGGGTATGGATCGATCCGGAGAGGTGCTTGGGGCGTGGGCCCAGGTCGCCACAAAGGAATAGGGCATGTACGCTATTCTCTTTGGGCTTCCCTATTTTTTTCACATCACCTGAAGGTACGGTCGGGTCTTTGACTGACCAAACAATGGGCTAGGTAAGGGCACTGCCAGGAAAACGCTTGGGGCTAAAGCCCAGGTATTAAGGGGATGTGGTTAGACGACCTCCTCTTTTCCCCCGCTTATTCACATCACCTAAAAGGTGTGAGTCCCTGACAGGGGACCCTCAAACGGGTCCCGGGGTGGAATAGGTTTTGGACCCTCGCTCTCATATGATGCAAAGGTACAGAAATTTAAATTGCGCAAAAAGTAAACAAACAAAGAATTAAAGCCATAAATAAACATTTTCGAGTTAAGCCCTCTTTCTTAAAATTAAACAAGTTAAAATTAAGAAGTTTGTCCCCAGCAGAGTCGCCAGTCTGTGAGCCTCGATTTTAAACCTATCCTGTGTTGGTTAAAGCTGATTAGGATCTAACCGGGTTTTAGGTCCACTTATAACCTAAGGTTAATAACTATGTCATATAACAATGATTATTAAAACCTAAGCTAGCTCACTGGAACCTATTATGAGTCGCCACCTAATTTTAACCTAGATCAAATTAGGAAAGGAGATTCGGGTTCGGGGGCTTGATATTCGACTTAATTAGGGTTCAATTACTTTCATTACCCCTAGAAGTCGTTTTTCCTCTACTTAGTTTAATTACGGCTTATTACGAGTCGTTTTAACCTAAGTGCGCGAGCTTCTGTTTTTTTTTTGTTTTTTAGCATTTTTTGACTGAAAATAAAAGTGAAAGTTGAAATTACTAAACTAGGGTTTCGGAGGCAGAATTAGGTCAAATTTTGTTTCCGTCCGTAGCCACGGACCTAATGTCCGTAACCACGGACCCTAGTTAATCTATGTGAAAATAAAAGTCGAATTAAACAGAAAACAAAAATTTGAAAAGTCGGGGCCAGACAGGACGTCCGTAGGCCCGGACATACTTTAGCAAAACCTAAATTTTTAAAATTTTAAAATCCCGCCCGTCCGTGGGTGTCCGTGGCCACGGACAACCCGTCCGTGGTCCCGGACCATAGGTCCGAGATCCCGGACCACCCACGGACAGGGGTTTTATGTGGTTCCCGAAGGTGTTTTCGGCTCAAAATTTATGCACGTGTAGCCTGAAAGGTACACAATTCGTTAGTAATTGAAAGATTGCAGTTTGAAGTCGAATTATGTACGAAACTTGACGAACAAGTAACAAGGCAGAAACAAAAGTAATTAGCAATACAGAAGCGTAAAAAGGTTAGTTTGAACCCAAAATTTGACAGAGAGTTAATAAGGTGTGGGAGTTAGAAAAGTAGAATTGCAACCTGTTTTACCTTCGAATTCAGGAGGATTCTTCACGTCGGGATTCTTCGGAGGCTCCGATGGTGCCGGTTCCGGATTGAGTTCGACCCGAGCTTCTGGTTGTTGATTGTTGAAGGTGTTCTTCACGTTTTGGAGGTGGTTTGGTTGATGTTTGATGATTGTTGATGTGTTGGGAGTTGAAAAATGTGTTTAGATGGTGATTTCGGGGGATTTTTGATGTGATTTTGGTGCTTGGATGTGTAAAAACGTGAAGAGAATGAGACGGCTGCCTTCTTTGAGGGTTTAGGGCTCTTGAGGTTCTGATTTGATCATGGGATAAGGTTCCTTATATAGGCTTCCTTAAAGATAGAAAAATCCGGTAAAAACCGAGATTTACCGACGTTTTAGCTCAAGGGCTTCCAAAAGGAATTTGATTATGAAATTTCACACATGGGTAAAGGATGATATTTTTGATTTTTCTAAAGTGGAATCGAATTTTTTGGATATTGGAATATTTTTAAATTCAATTTCTCGTCAGATTCAATCAGAAATTGCTAGAAAATTATTGGAAATTCGAAAAATCAAAATTCCAACGCCATTATGCTTCGATGTCATCCTCTATCATGGGTTAAAATTCAAAGCATTTTGAATGATTTGACCCTTATTTGGAGGAGAGAGAAAGCCTATAGGGGGCTTAGGAGCCTTGAAAAATTACGAAAATGCCCCTGGAGATGACTAAGCTGTCCCTAGTACTCTGAAATGTGCCGATCGAACTGGGAACCCTCACTACTAGCCTATTAGTAGAGACTCTCTTCCGGGGGAGTTGAAATTTTGGGTATAACATACGGGTTGAGTAATTACCCGATAACGGTTAGTAAACCATAATGACACAATCCACGAAACAAATGAGAGTGGAAAGATAAGTGAACCTACTTCAAGTGGATTAAAGATAGTTCGAAGATGTGAACTAGTAAAAAGATAAAAGAGACCTAAGGGATTAGTAGCTCCCTTGTGACATGGTCGACCTCCTATATGAGGATTTTACCCGGTATAAGAAAATAACCGAATGTAAGAGTAAATGAAACGTATGGGTAATTCTTAAAACCTAAGATTAACCGAACTTGCGTATTATTCCTAAAGTCATTAGAAACATCGAGAGTGATGCTTCTAGACTAAAACACATAATATTATTATAACTCCGAGAGAGGAGTGTATGGGAATGAGAGTAGTCCAAGAGTAGTCGGTCCTATGTAAAAGAGTTAGGAACTAAGAGAGAGTTCCATTAGCTAGTTGAACCTTCCCACCATGCTAGACCAGAGAAGGGTCGAAACCGGGGAAGTAAGACTATGCTCGAGAGCCATGAGTTTTGGCCCGAGAATGTATTAAGAGTAACAAGCGTGACGTAGGAGACCTGTAGTGTCTCGAGAATCTACAATAGCTTGAGTGTAAATAACCCAAGAGTGTGGGTGAGATATTGAATAAGTAAACAAGGCATAGTGAGGTATAACCCTGAAGGCCTAAGAGTAAACTGATACAACTAACAACCTTGTTATGTTAGTTAGGAATTGTGTTCTGTGATTGGATGTAGATTCCTTGAGTAATATACATATATTGTATTGCTATGATGCATGTTGTTTGACTAAAATGAAATCCATGTATATCCGACAAAGTAGTCGGCGTACCCCGGTTAGCGCTCGGGGTATGCGAATTTCATATGCAGCGTTAAGCTGAGCCACTAGGGGCAACGCTTTTACTTTTTAGGTACACCGAAGATGTTACCTTTCGAGAGTAGGACGGGGTCGGTGGGTTTCATGGGTAGTTAGATTTAATTACTTATGTATTGAAAGAGGTGTAAGACCGAATATGTTGTCGGTATAGTAAAGAAGTGAGTTGGATATTGTATTTGTAATGTGTACTCGGTTGTTCCAGTCCATCAGACCATTACTGTATGTGAGATAGGCTTGGTTAGCCATATGGGTGGCTAACGGCGTTGTATCACCCACTGTTGTATATAGAGTTCCGTTGCGAGTTTATTAGTATTTGTGACAGTTTAAGAGGTAATGACGAGATTAGCAGTTGAGGTGTTATAAAAATGGTATCAGAGCGAAGTATCGCTCTGATGACTCGAAATACCGAGCTTAGGAAATACTGAGTTAGGAATCAGAGACTTAAGGCTAAGGGTTGAGTGGTTGCGTAAGAGATGCGCTAGTTAGGAACTTCCAGTATGATCTGGATACCTACAATACCATACCCGCCCTCCACAGCCCCCGTATTAAAAGCTTGGGAAAGAACGCCAGAGAGACGGGGAAACCCGATCTGGCACTTAATTAATATTTCGATATGAACCAGAATCTGTCATGCGATGGATCCCGGGAACCGGAGATCCCGGAGACGGATCCCGCTGGAACGACAAGAACTGCACTCAATGGCGGGAGGTCATGACATCCTATTCAAAGGAGACCAGAATTTGTGGCAGCTTGGGGCGACATGTTTACAGTCGTGAGAACCCGGCTGGCCGAGCAGCAGCAAGAAGGAAAGCACCAACCGTGCAACAAGGCGGATTCTTGAGAAATAACGAGAACCGGGACACAAGTCTACGGGCCGCCATAGTTAGTTAATACCACCAACGATATATCAGCCGACTAAGAATCTAGTCAAGGGTAGATACACTCACCCTGCCACACCCAGAGAGGTTATAATACCTAGCGGGCGTAGCTTAGGCAGCTACAAGTATAACTACTGGACATACCCGAATAGGACTACAGAAGTAGTGCCTAGTGACGTAAACCTCGGTAACCACAGTAATGACATGGGAACGAGCAACGAGGTAGATCACAGCTCTGAGCAGTTAAGGAACTCCGAGAGTGGAGAAGCACCTAGATGAATGACAGTCATGTCAAGATGAATGAAAAGCAGCTCTAAGGAGTAGTAATCCAAATAAAGGATTAAGGAAGAGCCGACAAAGCTACCAGATACAGTGTGAACAATACCGTGAGCGGTATGAGTTAACCTAAAAACCGCCTGTACCGCGCACTTGCGCCGCAAGTGCAGTAGTAACGGGACCGTTAAGAGGAATCTTAACAAGTGACAAGTACTTAGCAAGTACCAAGGTGGCGAACGAAGCCAATATAGCAACTTAGACCTTAAGAATTGTAAAACAAAACCTTGCAAGGGCCTAACGGCCTGATCATTGTATTAAGAACATACCGGTCAGCGAGAAGCTAGACCTGGTAAGAAGTAACCAGCATTGAAGTGCCATGAAGATTTACTTTCAAGACTCAGACTTTTATTTTCAAACACAAAATTTTCCAAAACCCCCAAATTTTAAAACCAAACCAGGGAACCACGGTAATTATCATAGGACGTTATAAGAGGAGTTAGCAACAGAATACTTCACCTAGGCGTGACACCGACACTACAAGTGTACAGAAACGAGACATGGAACGACCGCACTCCAAAGGAGCTTGCGGGCTTGACAGACTAGTTATGAGTTAGTCGGGTAAGTGGCAACATATCAATAAGATACTTCATGTATGTATACAAGTAGAGTACGGAACACGGGAAGTAGCCAACTTCATACTACGGACGAAAGAGCCAATCCAAACCAAGATATTTGGACACCTCGAATGATCGAAGAACATAAAGGAGTTTACAAAGCTAAAGGAGTCTAGAAACCACTAAGGTGACGGACCTAAGGATATAGCGTGGATAAGTGCGAGAAGCACAGAGTATTAAGTATAGACATTGGATATGTCTTAGGAATCAAGGAGGAAATACCTAATAACTGAAATGAATACCCAGCGTAAACAATAAGATGAATGCCTTAAAAGGAACATATTAATGTTCGATGAACGGGATAGAATTCCCATACTATACTTCACTGAAGAGAATGACAACCTGACCATGAACATAAGGAAAAGTACCGATGATCTAAAAGACATTACAACCCTAAATGGGATAGTTCAAAATATGTGTGACCGCAAGGCGGAGTAAGTACCTGAACATACCCATAAGTACAAGCCAGATGTAATGGCGCGAATCAGTAACACTAAGGAGCAATCCGTGAGGGGTGCCAGAGTCAACAGTAGCTGAACGAGATATCGTGTTGAGAACACAAGTGTTAAAGAGAACACTCGGGTAGAACCCGAAGGGATCCCACGTAACACGGGGTACCCTAGATTGCCAGAAGGCATGAATTAATACCAAGATACTTAAAAGGGCCTTCCAGGTACGGAAGTGTGATGAGACAGCTTTGTCAAAGAGCCCAGCAATACCTCCAAGTCATTTAATGGTGTAAGGAGGAGCAGACATTATACAAACAGCCGCACAGAGCATGGCTCGTGGCAATGAGGCGTGTAACCAGAAAACCAACTACAATGTGTAGATCCAAACATTGCAAACCTATGCACAAAAGCATAAGAGAAATAGTGGAGAATGAACCACTACCTTACGGCGGGAATACCGCTCGTTACTGTGGGGCCTATGGAGCGGCAATTGCGTGAATCCTAGAGAAAGGCTACCACCTAAGTATGTTATAGTGATACTTGAGCATGTGTATATTGCCAAGGAGTAAATGAACACAAATAGTATGTGGAAAGGCTTTGATAGCGGTGGAAGGAAACCGAGAGAGCAATCGGTTAAGAAGTACACACAGTACGTGTGCAATGTGAAACACAGAGTAAGCAATGTGCAAGAAGCGTAGAGAGATTTAAAAGAATAGCATATTTGTTGAGCCAAGTGAATGGCAAGCCATAGTGTAAATGGCGAGAACACCTGAGCGGAAGCTAAAGTAGTGGATGCCATGAAAATGAGTAGGGACATGGTACGCAGCAAGCGACCATTGTAAGAGTATAATCAGATAATGATACAAAGCTGATGAGGAAATGTGGTAAAGGAGACATGTTCATTCCTATCTCATGAGAGATTTACTGTCAAGGGTTTACGCTTCTGCACTCTATATGACTGAGTGTTTTGGTATTACACTTGTGCGGTAATGATCGAGTGGGAGAGCCAGGAACTGAGAGATGTCGACGAAGCCTTGAGTGAGAATCTAGAGAGATAACCGTGCGGCCGTTGGCCAAAGATGCACAAAGAATGTGGGCCATAACCCACAGGTCCCAGGACCGATGAATGGTAAAGCAGAGTAGTACAAATGAGGAATTCTTGTACAGAAACAAATAAACAAACATGATTCAGAAGTCATTATTAAACGAGGAAGCACTACATGCTTAGTAGTAGCTTGACCTCAACCGACAACAAGTCGGGAAGAGTAAGTGAATAATCACAAAGGTATACAGTGTTATAAGAAATACATTTCCAGAGAATTGGAGAGAAAATCTATAACTCATCGAATTCGCATACGATAAGAGATACCTAGCGACGATTGAGAACCTTTATTCCCATGACATAAAGGGATAAAAGGGAGTGGATTAATACATTGAGAACACAAAAGGCGAGTTAAGCTCTAGTTACCAGGTCACCCAGCAGAAGCTTGTGGACCGTAATTAAAGGTTAAGTATACCTAGGAAATGTGAGTAAATGGCTAATCATAAATGCCTTGAAGCCTCAGAGGTTAGAACGAACCCGGTTATGAGTTAATTAACCGCATTGAAGTAAAATACTTCATGATACCCGAATAAGTGAACCAATGTTTAATAATAACATATGGTCTATTACGCGGGCGTAACCCCTTTTAAGGGGGGTAGGGCGAGAAACCGCTTAGAGTATGTTTTACGTATAGGTGCGTAAACTACCATGTGCATAACACAAAAGAAATTGTTTTGATGATTGAAACTTATGTTACATAAACATATGTACCCATTCATTGTGTAATTATGATTATTATGCATGAGAGATGCGAGTAACGAGTATGTAATATTATGAAAAGAGGAGTAGGGAAACTCCTGGGAATGAGAATCCCTATAGTATATGTCTAGTGAGATTAGACATGAGATATTACGAGTATGAATCGGTATGAAACCGGTGTGTAACCTAGTAGGAAGTGAGTTTCCTAGGTAAGTTTATTTGAGAATGATTGTTGGAGTGAGTTCCATCCTTTGGAGTTGAATGTGGTATGTTTTAAATTGAGTAACAGTTTGACTAATGAGGCCATAAGTATGTAATGCCTAGGTAAGAAAGTGAAACAATGATAATGACGGATGACCTAAGTTCTAGGAATTTGAGATAAATTAAAATGTAATGTTTTATGAACATGACTAGAAAGAGTAAAAGATAGAAAACGAAAATGTTTGACTATCTGTCTGTTTGAAACTGACGTGGGAGGTGGAACTTGATCTGCTAGCGATCAAGGGAAACCGAACACAAATTGGAGTAGAAGGATAGTTCAACACTGATGCTGATCACATCAGGGTTGGATAATTCTTGAAGCTCCCTATAAGTGGTCATAAGTAATCACGCTAAGAAAAAGAGCAGCTACCAAATTGGACTTGGAGTTATGTGATATTTAAAAAGAATTTTCAAATAGAATTTGGAAAAGGATTTTCTTCAAGTAAGAAGATGGAAACTAAAACTGGTTTTGAAACCGCTATCACCCGCCGATGGTTGTGGCCTTAAGTGTTGATGACCGGTAGAACGGTGGGCGTGTATTAGTTTTGAAACCATTGCACCGTACGTGCGGCGGTCCTAAGTGACCGGTTGGGGCAGTGACAGTGTGTGATTTTTCCAAAGGCAGTGGGACGGGGAGAGTACCCTGAGACGATCCTGTGTTGAGTGAGTCAACCAGAGTGCCTGAGGATATGTATATGTGCAACGTTTTGATCAGAACCGAAGGGACCGTGGGCCAGAG
>JAIOTZ010001745.1:0-29219 GCA_023374045.1 Limonium bicolor
GTTGTTCCTAAAGATAATTGATAATGTCGGTTAATTAACTTATTTAACTTCCGAATTACTAAGCATTTTACATAATTTTATGACATGTTGTTATGCTAAATCTACACTTGATTACCTTCATTATACCCCCTAGGGTTAACTACTAAAACCACACTTAATTTGTTTTTTTATATAGGTTTTGGGTCGACCGACCCAACCAACTGGGTCGGTCCGTTCCAGTAATTCTCAGGTTTGAAAATTCCACTTCGACCGACCCATGTCTGACTCAAATCCACTGGGTCGGTCCATTCCATAAACTTTTCCGTCTTCTAAAACTTACCCGACCGACTCAACACTATTCCGACCGACCCATAGCCCTCTGGGTCGGTCCATTCTAGAGACTTATTTGTTCTTCGTTTTTAGCCCGTCCGACCCACCGACCGACCCAACCCCTTGGGTCGGTCGATTCCAGAAACATTTACGGCTGGTTTACAGAGACCGACCGACCCAGCCAGGGTCGGTCCCCTGGGTCGGTCTACAACAAAACTTGTCTAAAACTTGTTAAATCTTCTCTAAACTTTTCCTCAAACCTCCTAATATGTTCTAACACCATTTGGCACACCAAATCCCTCATATATCCTCCTCCAAACTCATTTTCTAACTCCTTAAACACTTACTCCTTTTCTTACAAAATTTCCAACACTTACAATGTTTTTCCCTAGGTTTCTAAGTGGTGTTTCACACCTATCATGACAACTTTCCCAAAGTGTTTTCTCACCACCAATACATCATCTCCCAAGCATCTTTTCTCACCAAAACACCTTTTACACAACTACTTAAAAATTCCTTTCCACAAGTTCTTACAAAGTCCTTTACAAGACATTATTTCCTCCATGACTTTAGTACATCCTAAAACACTCATTTGATTTCTAAAACCTTCAAGAAAATTCCTAATTCATTCTCATACATATGAAAACTTAATTCCCCTTTCTTTCACCAAATCATCCCCTAACAATTCCTAGTGAAACCTAGGTCACCAAACTTCCTTAAACACCTAAAATTCCTTATTTACTCACCAAATTTGACATAGTTTCCTTTAGCACTTTCATACCTCAAAACACATAGTTTTCACCTTTAAACAATCAAGAACACTCATCCACACAAGAAATGTTCTTCACACACAACTAGACCATAAACTACACTACATCACAATATAGTGCATAAACTTAAATTGCTTGGCACTTAGGCCCTTAAATAACATGGCTCTTAGGCCCTTAAATTGCATTAAGCTTAAACACTGAATTTCCCACATTATATTTGCCTTAGACCTGCAAATACATACAACAACACATATGCCTTTAATAATAATCTCCTTGAGAATATTTTACTAGCCCATTTACCATTGGCTCCTTAGGTAGTTTTAATAAGCAATATAAGCTCATTTTTCCTAAGGCATCAAACTACATCAGGTTAGTACATTTACCTCTTTTTCTCCAAGATTTCTTTCCTTGTTTTTCCTTGCTCTTTCTTGATTAAAATCGGCAAGGACTTTTGAAATACCCCTAACCTTAAAAACATAATTAAATGATCTACTAACGATCTAAGATGGTTAATAAACATCTAAATACCATTCAGGAATTATCTAAAGATCCCAACAAGGTAAAACATGCCTTAAGATCGGTAAAGCCAAAAATGTGCTTTAAGAAACCGTAGAGATTGTATGACCTCAATTAGGATCCAAATTGGATTCCTAAGTATTATAATTATGTAATGAACACTATAAAACTATTCTCAAAGGAAACCAAGCTCTAAAACATGTTCTAACACAAAATGTGCTCTAAAACTCCTTAAAGCACGTTTTTGAGAAAATTGACTTTCTGAGAGGGTTTTGAGTGGTGTTAGGCATTGGACTAGACCTTGTTAAACTAATGTACTATAAGGTACCACATTAAAGGGTCTAAATCCAAAGTTTCAAAAAAATCAGGAATATGGCATTCATTTGTGAATAGTAATCCAAATAGTGCATTTTTAAGCAAAATTGACTAAGTTAGGTCAATGGTCAATACTTGACTCATCCATATCCTAAATGAGGCGGCAGCCTAAAGCAAGGAGGACAGCACATTCAACTTTAATCAAAATATCTAGCCAATTTGGTGAATCACCATTTACTATTCCATTTTCTACTTTTCATTCATTAAAACACAAATTCTTTCTTTCTCTTTCCTCTCATCCCATTTCAGCTGAGACCCTTTGAAGTTATAAACCTCTCAAGTTGTGTTCTTGAGTATTCAAGGCAAATCAAACTCCTTTCCACCTAAGGTAATGGTTTAAGGCATATTTTAGCTCCTTTTCTTCATCTCTTCATTACCTACACATGGAGCCTATAATCTATCACTTTCCATGGCTTATTCTCAGTGTTTTAAACCTTGAACAACCTCCATTCTCGGCTGAAGCAAGCTTTGGGACCAAGGTGGTCAAAATTTACATTATAAGGTAAAAACATACCTTAAGGATTTCTATGAGTTTATTCACTCATAATCTTCATATTTTCATGTTGATTCAGTGGGTTAACCATTTGGAGCAAGGGTGGCCAAAAATCAATGGAAAAGTCATTCTTTAAGGCATTTTGCCAAGGTAAAACCTATTACCATAGCACCTTGTTGTTGTCTAGCTATTCCCCATGTTTTTATGTTGAATTTAACACCATGTGGTGTTCTTAAATCAGGCCGAAACCCTTTGGAGACTACCTTGCATTTTTAAGGTAATTTTTGCCTTAAATCTTACATTTAATTGTTCTTTATGGTTAGCTCATGCTTGGAGTATAACCATATCTTATTTTGGTGTATTAAACATGTCTAAATGATGTGGTGATTTTTCCTCCAAGCTGCCGAGTTGTATTAAGGATAAACCAAGGTATAAACACCTTAAACTTATGATTTTATGAATTTTCAGCTCATATATTATATGTGCCGAGAGTGGAGTTGTTTATATGGGTGATTTTAACCTAAGTATGGAAAAAAATGACATAGATAAATTAAGCTATTCATTTAAGTGATTTAATTAACATAATGGTCAAATTATGACATTATGTGGAAAAATAAATAAACTACATCAAGGCCTAGAGTTTATAGTATAATTTGAGCTATTTATGTGTAATTTTATGTTATAAAGCAAAGTTGTAATAAGGTCATGTCATTAGGCCATTTTAATTTAAGTTTAAAAGCTTATTTAATTTAATTTATGCTTATATAATTAAGTTTGGGGTCAAACGGCAATTACTAGTAAAATATAAAGTCGTGGGCTTAATTTAGAGGAATTTAGGGTTTTTAAATGAATTTAATAAAAATTATAACATTTTATAAAGTTTTGGGTCAAAATTGTAAAAATAGAAAAGTATAGGGTATAAATGGTAATTACCGAGAGTTTGGGTCCAATTTGGCATTAGAAGTCAAAGTTGACTATATAGGAGACTTTGACCAAGTTTGGAGAATTTAAGGAATCAAAATACTACCTTATATTAAGATAGTTATTAAATTGTAAAAGATTTATAAGAGTTGGGGTGATATTGTGATTTCTGAAAACTTGGGGTACTAAATGGAAATTAGAACAGACCTTAGGTTATTAGGAATTTTTAGAAGTTTATTTGGCTAAATTTGGAGTTTAATGAATTATATAAGTATAATATATGGTATTTCATATCATTGTTACAAATGGGTCACATGTGGGTATAAACCGAGAATTATAGAAAGTATAAGGTTAGGAATGACATTTATAACCTTTTGGTATAGTTTGGTAATTTTTGGAGTTATATATAAGGTTTTATTAAGATATAGTATAATATATAGTTTTAATGACATTAGAAAACTATATATCATAAGTTGGGGAGATTTGGTAATTATATAAATGTAGGTGGTAGGAATTAAATTAAAACAGGCCCTAGGGGTTGTACGGTAATTATAAGCCTTTAAAACTATGGTCTCCTTCTTTCCGGTTTCCCGCTTTCTTCCTCTCCGTATCTCTTCTCCTGTCCCCTGCCCTCTCCTTTGGGGTGCTTTGTCCTTTCTGGCCGTCTCGTGGGGCTCCTCCCCCGGCGTCCCGGGGCCTGTTTTGGTCTTTTCCCCCTTCTCCCTCTCTTTCTCCTTGTTTTCCTGCCTACATGTCATCCTCTATGTTATCTACCCATCTTCCCCATTATATAATTATGTGGTGGATTTGCAAATATTTAAGAAATATGTGTTGTTCAGTAATATGGGCATTTTTGAATGAAAATTTATAATATGGTTTTTAATGTTATAAGGGTTGTAACATTTATAATATAAGAATATCATTAAAAGAGAATGAATATTTATAAAGACTTACCATATAATAAATAGTCTCATAATACATGTATAGAAATAAATATATGTTATGAAGTGGAAAAATATAATATGGTTCAATAACCATTATTATCATAATTAAAATGATATAATATAAAGAGAAAAGAATTACAAACATTAGATATGGAAATTCTAATGTTAGGAGTATACATGGAATAATAAGGATTTATATAATTCAAAGTATTTTTACATATGAATTATATCACATTAAACTTGGAAAAAACAAACCTTAGGAAAATAAATACTAAGGTAAAATGTATAATATATTATTAAGAATTATACATTGAATATAGAAACAAACTAAATAATATACAAGGGTATATTGAATTACATGCGATGACCAAGTTCAAACCTAAAGTATAATAAATATACGAGACACGACTACGCATGTAATATAACGTTTTTCCAAATCCCGAGTTAAGCCGAAAACCAGAAAAACGTTGACAGTTTATAACGGGGGATTAACCGGGAGGTATTAGTGACGGTACGGGGTACCGTAGAGTTATGTCGTTATACGGGATTCTAATCAGTAGCGTTATGTATTATTAGACTGTTCGAGATGACACGGGGAGCATCGGATCTTGCTGATTCATACTCCACGGTTATACATTCAGGGTGAACGGTATGTTGTTACGTGTCTCTGATTGTCTCTGAGGGCTTCCTCAGTTCAGACTTCTGTGTAATCTGTGATAAGATTGTTTGTCTGATTGTGTGAATAAATATGCATGGACTGTATATTTTTAGCTGCTTATTATTTACTGTTGTTGCGTTAACAGTATTGGTTCGTATATATGGACCTATATATATAAAACAAACTAGCGGCTATAGTGCTATCTTATATGTAATATAAGGATCGTCAGAAAAACGTTGTAGCACTAGGATAATAAGATATACATATTATCCGAGACTTTAATACGGAGCATTGGCCTTTCTAACGCCGCTCTCGTATCTAATATTGGATCCCGAGTTTACAGACTCTGGATTGGACTAACGACCTTAGTCTGCTGTGTTAGAAAAGCTGGTAATGCGATGCGATGGTATAATTAATTAACATAACAAAGCCAAGAGGATGTGGCTCTTGGTGCGCGCTGTGATCACAAAAACGATACCAAGATGTCCGCGTACGGGTCCGCAAGTATCAAGAAACTTTCCCGCGAGCTAGGACGGTTCGTTGGTCGGAGACTCTACCGCTGGAGTGGCTACTGACTTGGGTGACCCGCCATAGTATATGGGTAATTTAGAGACACGTTGCTTTTAACGAGACGTTGTCACTAGGTATAACTGAACAATTATTACGGTTGAGATTTGTACATTGGCGAACAATATTGGACTTTATGTCAAGGACGGGAGTTAATACTTGTTTATTATTCTCGTTGTTTCGCCTTGTTGTTCATTGGTTATACTGAGTGGATTATATTATGTGTATTGATGGTTGTATATTTGTATGGTTATTACTGTTAAATGTTTTACAGTTTAAGTATTAAAACGGTATTGCATGTAATGAATCTCATGCTCTCGACCAATTAACTGAGGGGTTTGAGGAGGCATGACGGGGCATGTGATAACATACTCAGCAGGGGCTGATTCCATACCACAAACCATTTTTATTTTAGGAGACTAGCTGGAGGGTTGACGCGGGGCGCGACAGTTTTATTCACTTTTTGGTTAGACTTGGTACGGATTGATACTACGGTTATTTTGGGACTCGGGTTTTGTAAACCGAGGTGTATATTTGGTTAGACGCTCACGTGTATGGTTTTGTATAAGACGGTTGTTGTTGTATATATTTTAGTTTTATTTAAGCACTACTATCTATCTCTTGTGGTCACTGCGGAAATACGTTTTGTATGTTGATTATCATGTAACTCGTTATCACCCGTATGGGCGAGTGATAACAGTGACACCGTTAGAGCGACAGTCTGTTATTTACCGCTGCAATTTAATTACTAAGTACGACGTTTATACTATGATTAGGAGCCGGATTAGTAGGGGTGTTACAACTTTTGATTGTTTGTCAACTTTCTAATCAATATACAAGCAAGGGTAATGAGCATTCAAGCTCATGCTTAAACTCTTTTATAAACCCTAAGTTATATAATGTCTTAAAACACTTAAATGATTGTTTTACCTTGGAAATGGAAGAGAGTTGAATAAGTAGCAAGGGAAGACTCCACCAAGCCCCTTGAAGATTAGAATGAAGCTAAACCAAAGCAAAAGAAAGACACCATCAATGGTGATTTTCGGCCAACACCAAAAATGAAAGGAAATGAAGTTTTTCTTTGGTTTTCCTTACCTTGAAGCAAAGGTGATCAACAAGGCATAAAAAGATGAGCTCAAACTCCTTCAATGGTGAAACTCCTTGGCACCGAAATGGTGGTTTTGGAGATTTGAAAAGACAAGATTGTAGAGCTTGACTAAACTAAGAGAATGGTGGTCTTAGAATTTAATTTGGTATATGGAGCTAGGAGATATGATCAATGGAAGATGGAGAATGGTGTAAGTGCTGTAGATAAACCGATGGAGAAGGGGAGAAGAGAGGTTGGAGACGGTGGGAACAAAGGAGAATGAAGAGAATGATGAGAGAGGTAAGCTTATTTAGATATTTAAGTCATAAAGTAAATAGTTCTTTTTGCTTTATCACTCTTCCTTCTTTATTTATGTAACACCCCAACTATAACAATACACTTAATAACCATTTGCAGCGGAAAACATACATCATCACATTACTTAACTCGTTGGTGTTACACGCCGTTAACCACCCACGTGGCTAACAAGGCTAATACATATACATTGTATCGGTCTGATGGACCAGATTCCCGAGCAACTACACATTACAACCTTATTCCATTTCCAACAACCGATATACATTTACATTCCAACTGTACCGAGTATTCACAAACTAATGCCGATAACAGTTTCGGTCTTACTACTCCTACAATACATAAGTAATTTAGACGACTACCCATGCACAACAACTACCCCGTCCTACTCTCGAACGGCCTCCAGCTCCTTGTACCTGAGACAGAAGGAAGGAAAGGGTGGCCCCCAAGGGGCTCAGCACCTTTGCTGGTATGGTAATCCCGCAGCCCGCATGCTACCGGGCCACGCACAACTAATTGTCGTCTGGGCATACGGTTGATTATATTTAAATCGTGCATGGAAAACTATAAACACAAATCACGCATCCCATCAATAGGAACCAACAACACAACCAACACATCAACATTGGTTAGATCACCATATAGTGCTCTTTAACTCTTGAGGGTTTCTACCTTATTGGTGTTAACTCCTCACTAGACGACATTTACCCATTTACCGGGTTATACTTAAATTCCACTTATTATAACGCGGGGTTGATACCCATAATCCACTTACATAACATAGCAGCACACATCAATTATTAACATACAAACCACATAACTTGGAGGGGGTCACGTGAGGACACGTACCCCGAGATGTGAGTTAGTAATCTCATTGGAGCCTAGGGAATCTTTTTATTCCCAAGATAAGCTCGTCATACAATAACTTATAGTTCTACGTAGAGCACATGTGTTTACTTAAGATGTGTCGGAAATACTTAGTCCCGAACGCACCGTACACAGTTAGTTAACTTGGTAAGCCTAGAGAATGATATCACCCTCATGTTAAGCTTGTTACATCACTCATTACCGTCCTGATAGTCGGATGAGTAACTTAACTTAAAGATGGATCGAATATAGTGACCCGAACACACCACACAAACACATGTTCCCCCTAGACCGATCATCAGTCAGAATAGGTACGCTTTGGAATAAGCTAGTGGGAGATCGTAATCCAAGAAGGAAAACAACCATAACATAACAGAGAGGAAGGTAAAGCAAATATGGATACCCACTCCCAAACAACGCGCGACCGGAACAACCGGATTCCTCACCCCCCATAATATATACATATAGTTAAGAGCTCCACTATGGAACTTATCACATCCACACACCATAAGGTATTACAACCGGGTTAGACACACAAGGGAGGTAAACATACTTACACGCACAACAACACATAGCTAACTCATGCATAGCCGTGGTTAGAACGCTCCCATGGTTTGGGTCGTTAAATCCGAATACAGATCTCTTATGTGATCCTAGATTTGGTTAGCTACGGTATAACACTTTCGAGGTTACACGGTATCGGAACCAACACACCACATAAATGAATTACTGTAAACTAATTACATGTTTTATCTTATAACGTGGCAAACATACAGGAAAACACATTGGCATACAAGCCGGTGTAATCCGGTAGGACACAGGTTGCAAGAAAACCATACCTTGGTTCTTGCTGCGTACGAGTCCCGCCAAACGTAGTTCCTAAACATGATTAGTAATGTCGGTTAATTAACTTATTTAACTTCCGGTTTACCAAGCATTTTACATGATTAGATGACATGTTTTAATGCTTAAACTTACCCTTGATTACCTTCATTATACCCCCTAGGGTTTACTACATAAGTCACATTCTTTTATGTTTTTTTTTCTACATGTATGGGTCGACCGACCCACCAACCGACCCAACCTCTTGGGTCGGTCCATTCCAGTAACTTTCGGGTTCTCTGATTTTTGCCAGACCGACCCAACACTATTCTGACCGACCCATAGCCCTCTAGGTCGGTCCATTACAAAAACTTATTTGCCCTTCGTTTTTAGCCCGACCGACCCACTGACCGACCCAACCTCTTGGGTCAGTCCATTCCAGAAACTCTTACGGGTGGTTTAACAGAGACCGACCGACCCAGCCAGGGTCGGTCCCCTGGGTCGGTCTACAACAGAACATGACCAAAACTTGTAAAATCTTCTCCAAACTTTTCCTCAAGCCTCCTAATATGTTTTAACATCATTTGGCACACTTAAACCTCCATTTATCATTGTCCAAACTTGTTACTCAATTTCCTTATAACATCTCCTAACACTTGTAATATTTTCCTTCGGTTTCCTAAGTGGTAGTTTTATGCCTATGGCTCTAATAACCAAAATGTTACCTTACAAGCATACCACTACTCCAAAAGCATTATTTCTTACAAACACCTCCATTACATAACTCCTTCTATTTCCACAAGTTTACACTTAGACCTTCACAAGGCATTATTTTTCCTTTGATTACCAAAACTTGAACAAGACTTAACACTTCACATAGCATAACCTTGGTGTGTTTAAAACACCCATTTGATCTCTAAATCCTCCAAGACCATTTCTAGGTCATCCTAGGACTCATGAACACCTTGATTCGTTTTCTTTCACCAATTTAACACTTAACACTTCCTAGTACAACCTAGGTCATAAAATCACTTTAAATACTTAAAACTCTTTGTTTATCAACTAAATTTTGCCATAGCTTCACTAGCACTTTCTTACCTCCAAACACTTAGGTTTTCACCTTAGACAACCTAGAACACTCAATCTCTTAATACACATCCTTACACACAAACACATGATTTTTCATCCTTTAACCATCGAAGACAGTCATCTTCTCAAGAAATGTTCTTACACACAACTAAACCTTTAAACCACACTACATCACAATATAGTGCATAAACTTAAATTGCTTGGCACTTAGGCCCTTAAATAACATGGCTCTTAGGTCCTTAAATTGCATAAACCTTAAACACTGAGTTTCCCACATAATAATTGCCTTTAACCTGCAAATACACACAACATCACTTATGCCCTTAATAACCTCCTTGTGGGTATTCACTAACTCATTTCCCATTGGATCTTTAGGTTATTTATTAATCATTTTAAAGCTCAATTTTCCTAAGACACATAAACTTCATTAAGGTAGTTCATTTACCTCTTTTTCTTCAAAACCTCCTCACTTGTTTTTCCTTGTTCTTCCTTAATTGAAAACCGGCAAGGAAGTTTGATCACTTGTCAACATTCTAACCAACACATAAATAAGGGTAATGAGCATTAAGCATTAAACCTAAGCCCATGAATAAACCCTAGATTACAAGAAGTGTTTTAAACACTAAATGGGATGGTTACCTTGGATTTGCAAGGGAACTTGATTAAATAGCAAGAGAGGACTCCACCAAGTCCTTTGAAGATTGTATTGAAGCTAAACCAAAGCAAAAGAGAACACCATTACAAGTGAACTTTTGGTCATGACAAAACAAGAGAAGATGATGTTTTTTCTTTGGTTTTCTTTACCTTGAAGCAAGGGTGATCAACAAGGCATTAAAATGTGAGCTTAAGCTCCATTAATGGTGAATCTCCATGGCACCGAAATGAGGTTCTTGAAGATTTGAAAAGACAAGATTGAAGAGCTTGCTCCAACTAGAAGAATGGTGGTCTTGAAATTGATTTTGGTATATGGAGCTAGGAGATATAAGTAATGGAAGATGGTGAGTGGTGATGGATGTAGCAAAACCAATGGAGAGAGGATGAAGGAGGTTGGAGACGGTGGGAACAAGAAGAAAAGAAGAGAATGAGGTGAGAGAGTATGTAAAGGAGATATTTATGTTAATAAAGGTAACTTCCTTTTTCCCTTACTTTTCCTTCCTTCCTTTAATTATCTAGCAAGTGGTGATGACTCACACACTAAAAACCGGCCCCCTTTAGTACTTAGGGGTTTTATGGTCTTTGTTGACCAATTAAACCACTTATATTGACTTATGTTATAAACTAGTACCATTTGGTTACTATTCACTAACCAAGGCACATAATTGTGAAATTTTTGATTTCCCATTGATTTAGACTTCCTAATGTGATACTAAGTAGTACACATGTTAATTAAAGAGTAATGGTGGTCATTTAGCCACTCAAAACTCATTTCCAAGATAATTCTTCAAAAATGTGCTTTAAGAATCCTTAAAGCACATTTTGTGTTTTAACTTGTTTTCAAGCTTGGTTTTCTTTGGTAATTGGTTTAATATGTCCATTAACATGTAAATAAGGTCTTGGTAAGCTTATTAAGTCTTAACCAAGATTATCCCAAGCTTAGAGCACATTTTGGCCCATATTGTCTTTAAGGCATTTAATTGTGTTTAATATGGTTTAAATTGTACACTAATGTTTCTAAGGCACCTTTTAGCCTTAATATACCATAGTTTAACATTTGAATAACATATTAAGGTTTGGGGTACTTCCCGCTAAGTCTAGAGCAAGTATTTGCTTAATTTGACTTATGGGGTTTTCTTCTGTATAAATTGTCTACCAAGGTTTCTTAAGGACTTATTTAGCCTTAGAAGTAATAATTACATAATTAATTATCACTTAAGGATTTGGGGTATTTCAATTTAACTAGCTAAGTGTGGTGAGTCACACTTAAAAACCGGCCCCTTAGTCAAATGGGGTATTTTATGGTCTTTGTTGACCATTTAGTTGACTTATATTGACCAATGTCTTAAACTAGCACTATTTGAGCACTATGCACAAATTAGTGCACATAATTGTGAAATTTTTTATTTCCCATTGATTTAGACTTCCTAATGTGATACTAAGTAGTACACATGTTAATTAAAGAGTAATGATGGTCATTTAGCCACTAAAAACTCATTTACAAGACAATTTTTCAAAAATGTGCTTTAAGGCTCCTTAAAGCACATTTTGTGTTTTAACTTGTTTTCAAGCTTTGTTTTCTTTTGTAATTGGTTTAATATGTCCATTAACATGTGAATAGGGTCTTGGTAGGCTCCTAGAGTCCTAACCAAGGTTATCCCAAGCTTATAGCACATTTTTGCTCTAATTGCCTTTATAGTATTTTATTGTGTTTTCTATGGTTTAAATTGTTCACTAACATTTATAAGGCACTTTTTAGCCCTATAATACCATATTTTAATATTTAAAAAACATATAAAGGTTTGGGGTATTTCACTAAGTGTTACGTAAGCATGGTGTTTCCGAATTTAACTTCCTTTTTGTCAATGTTGTTGTTTATTTGTTGTTGTTGAGAGTATTATTATTACAGCAACATTGAGACAATTTTAACTGAGGTTATGGTAAGGCTTAGACGAATAGCCTATCGAAAGGTCTTGTATTGGACTGCTGTTAGATTTACAACAAAATATTTGTTAGTCGATTCACTTGTGCAAAAAGGGTCAACCGCCGAAAATGCTACCGCCGAAAAAGGGTCTTCCCATATTAACTATTTTCGGCGGTTCCTAAGGCAAAAACCGCCGAAAAAGACCTATTTCAGAGGCAAAATTAACGTGAAAACATTGGATGATTTTCGGCGGTTCCAAGTAGAAACCGTCGAAAATAAGCAAGTTTTTACTTATTTTCGGCGGTTTCTACTTGGAACCGCCAAAAATCCTCCATTTTTTTGGTTTTTCTTGTTTTCGTTTACAATTCCACATATGTCACAAAACCTGTTATGCATCCAAATATGTCCACATATCTCTCTACATCACATGGTAGAGGATCTCATCATCTTAGTAAGTAAATTGTCAAAAAAATCCCAAAATAATGACACGGCTTACAAATGACCATACACACCACATTTAAAATGGTCACAAATGACCATACACCACATTCACATAGTCACAAATGACCATATCATACACAATTGATCAATGTTCACTAATATGCTCATAGTGGTCATCTTTTACAATCTATCTAACCATAAAAGTCTAACGAAAGTTCTAAATAACAATTCGAGAACAAAAAGCAAAAATCAAACCAAGTCATGGAGACAAAATCCGCCCAATCCTCTAGCATCCCATTGATGGTTTCTGCGTTATATTCTCCAACACTAGGAAAAACCTTTGAAAAAAAAACAAGACAAAATTGGTTAATCATCAAACAATTATATTAGTAATTGAAAAATAAATATAACTTCGATATACCTTTTCTAACAGATCATCCATCTCACCAAAAGGGTGACTATGTCATGCATATACCTCATGACATAATACCCACACTCTGAACCTCCGGGTTGACGTGAACACTTAAACACAGGAAGAACAGACTAATTATATAAGACATTTATTTGTGATTACAACCAATCAATAATAAACATGTAAATGATGATGCATTCACCTTCACTGAAGTCCATTGGACGTTATTTTTTGACCTTATACTAAGCTCTGAAAGCATAACACCTTGATACACACTGCATAATTATTATCATCAACATACATTAATTAAATTAGGATATCCATTCATAATAAAATTAAATTAAAGGAGTTTAAATGCATAAAGAATTGCTTCATAATGTACTTACACGCTAAGGTGTGGCTTTATCTTGATTTCTCTTGGATTTCCGGTTTGCAACGGATCAAGAAATAGTATCCGCGAACGATCCAGACACAACACCAGTAAAACCCAATGGCCACTGTGTAATTCCAAAACACTCACATGTCATTATAATGCATGTGTGCACAGATAACTACAACAGTTATTCAAATTAAAATGACAAACAGAAGTAAATACTTTTGATGATAAGGTAGCATAACATATTTCTTCCTCGCTCTGATGCTGTTAGTCAACGCACGCTGTATGTACACCTTACACGCTTCTGTATCGCACTTCAGAGCAGTGAACGATGCTCTTTCAGGACACAAAAATCCATACTTGGTAAGGCCAAAAGATTGCATTTTGTCATTCAAAAACCTGTTCATAAATAAAAAGACATAAATAATAAACATTGCTTCAGAACAATTTATAACTTAATTATAAAACAAAACTAATACTTACAGAATAAATGAATGCATCACTGCAACAGGCACCCAATCAAATCGTAGTATGTCCCTAACATCAGTCGTCCACATTTGGATTTCTATAGTTCGTCGTAGTGAAGAAGGTCATCTTCCAAACTGAGTAGGATAGAATTTCTGCCATCTGGGAAGTCGCGGATTAGATCATGCAAGCATTTCATGTTTGGCCCCAAGCGTGCATATACGGAATCGTCCACCAAATTTTCTCTTTCCACAACATTGGTGGATGCTCTGTATTCAGAGGATCCAATCTTTGACTTCTTTTTGTCAGGAGATGTAGATTTCTTTCTTAATGCCTATTTACAACCACAATCAATACTAGTCATGAACTGAGCATCCACACATACTATATTCATGTAATGAACAATAATAACTACACTAGTGGTTAGTATTAGACATACCTTCACACACTTCCGAATCAGACGAATGGGCCACTGAACGAATGCACCCTTTGCAGACCGAACTGTGTTGTACTCCTCCGTAGGTACAGGGAGTGGTAGATCAGGAACCGTATAAATCAGTTCGTCCACCGAGACTCTCCCGTGATACGGCTTCAGTGGTATTCCATGGGTCACGTCATTAGGGCCTGATTGGTACACCCTTCCTTCCCGACACATATTTCTTCATTGTTGTATGGAAGCAGGAGGTTACAGTTCCACGGGTCCTACAATTTCATCAGAGTAGTAGATGTTGAACTAAAAATTGTAATAAAAGATATGACAACTAATAGAACAGTTAAAGGTATAAAAAATTACCTGTACATAAGCGTAAGGATACTGGTCATTGGAATCCACACTTGTGTACACTCCAGCAGGAGTAGGGTCAGAATATCTTGGAGGAACATATGGCTGGGATGCATGACTGTCTTGACGTATTTCATCAAAGACCTCCTTCTTCACTGCTCTCTCATTTCATTAATGGCACGCATGTGCTGCTCGTAAGAAATTGTTTGTCCTTGAGTACTCCCTTTCCTTGACCCGGGGTTACCAAAAAGTTTTCTTATCCCTATGTTAACACCCCCTAACCCCACAGCTCGGCCTGAATGATCTTTCTTTCCAAGTGCACGTGACAACTGGTCATCATGTCGATCAGGTACCCAAGTCCCTTGGGTAACTTGTTCATTCAGCTCATCCTTTATAATTAAATGTAGAAAACAGTTAATTATAATTTTTTAAAAGATAAAAATAAATTTGTCAAAAAATTTGAAAGTAAAGAAAATTACTTACCATCTTATCAACAATTTCCTTCGTCTTCTCGAAGGGATATAAACGCTCTCCAGTTTTCGGGTCTTTCTTAGTACGTGAAAGCTTCCAAAACGTACCCCGTAGCTGGTGCTCATCAAGAGTGCTCATATCTGATGGCAACTCTCCTTCTGCCACCCATTCAGGCACTCTTCTATTAACCCCTTTCGCACCCAACACGTGATGATATTCATTCTTCTTCGCATTCGCGGATTGGGCTTCGCGGTACTCCTGTTATCAAATAAACACACAATTAAGATGACCAAATATATACATATGTAAATATAAGTACCTCAAAATATATATTTATATAATAATTAATTATTTAATAGTTAATACATACCTTTGTCTCCATCTTCTTATCATAGAACTCCTGCCACTTCTCTTTGGTTATTGGTGTGTAAATCTCCCAAGGTTGGTGTGTGTCGCCGTCCGGCCTCTTAAGCTTCTTGGTGATAAACCACTTAACCAGATCATGCTTATGATCTGCAAATTTCTTGCGCATGATCTGCAAATTTCTTGCGCATCATTGATTTGACCATGGAGTAGTACTCACTTTCTGCTGGTATTTGATATCGTTTCTGCATATTACCATAAATGAAACAAATGTTAGTGATGGATACCTACAAATTATACAAAAATAATACTTTATTGTTTATTTACCTGTACGATCTCAAACATCTGTCTCTTTAGTCCTTCATCAACTTGAGGCCAGGTGAGAGTAATATCACAATACTTTCGCACAATGATGCCTAGCTCTGTAGTGAAGTCTGTAGCCCATTCCCCAATCGGCTGTAGATACGCATTAAACTGTAACGGCTTTGATTCAATCTTTTTTGATCTGAGAGCTTTCGTCGGACCTCGAGGTTTTACGGTCCTAGGAAGCTGGATTTGTGATCCAGAAGGTCCAGCCTCTGTGTCCTCAGCTGGCACAGAGGCTGGAGTAATCTCATCCCCCATTACCCCCCCATCAGCTCGGGCCTGTGACTTGTGACCTTTCCCTCCACGTGTTTTCTTCTTCTTTGGTCGGGATGCCTCTGTCAAAAGCTCGCCGACCGGGTCATCCATATCATCCATTTAACTATCTGCAAAGATAAACAACCGTATATCAATAACACCACAACAATAATGTAATCAATACATAATAAGACATCGTTATTATTCCAACAAATTATTTAATGAACAAACAAACAATAAAATATATTTTTAATTACCTAACAACTGAACACATCATTTATGGTTTTCAACCCATAAACCCTCACGTGATCAGACCTAGTATACACTACATCGTCTGGAACATCAACAATGTCTGTGACAGGAATACTGGTAGAAAAAGGTGGTGTCTCATCGAACATTAATTCATTCATCAACATCTTGATCAGCATTAATGTTGACAAATCTTTTCCCTGGTAATACAACTGACCACCTGGAATCGATGGGATCTTCTATGTAAAATACTTGTTCACAATCCTTGGGAAATATGAACGGATCTTGTGTATGACCAAGGCGTGATAAATCAACCAAGTTAAACCCATCGTGAACCCGATAATCGTTTCTATTATCCACCCATTTGCATTTAAAAATAACAAACTTTTGAAACTGATAATCAAGCTCCCAAATATCTGCAATGAATCCATAATACAACCTCGACATTGAAATCGTTGAAGCTGGATCACCTCTGGTATACTCAGTTGTTGTTGCTTCTACTTTAACCCCGCTATTCTGGTTTAAACATTTATCATCTTGCCGTTTTGTCCAGTAGGTGAACCCATTGATGTCATATCTTATAGTTCGGCATAAATCCACGCCTTGATAGATGAAATCTGATTGTATGTAGGTTAGGAAACTTATTGCGAAGTTCACATTGTGCACATGGACAGGGAATGTGTGTCTCGTTCATCCTTTTCTGATGATCGAGAGCTGCTTTGCAAAATTCATTATCTACTTTTGATTCAAAATAATTCCCTCGCTGACCGTACATCCATTCACAGTCCATTCTACAAACACAAAATGAAAGGTACAGCTAAAAAATAACTACAAAAATATATTGATAATGTATAATGAATTAAATAATATTTAAAATAATAAATATCAAAACAATAACAAAACTATCTTTGGAAATGATATATAATGATATGGTTCTTGCACGGCTAGTCTGTATAATATATATATACACATCTATAATATATATTATAGATATATATACTACTTGATTATCTTACATGTATATATACATAATAATATATATATAACCAACAATATATTAAATATATATATATATATATAATTCTGCAACTAACTATTATATATAAATCAATGAATTTTACAAACAATTAATTATGATAAACAGAAATTCAACGAGGTTGAAGAACAAAACTAACCTGTTTTTGGAAGGACGAGGAGTAGGCAAAACTCGGAGGGAGGAAACAGGGCGGAGGACGGCGACACACGAGATCACAAGGAGTAACTGTGAACCGTAATAATTAGAATATATAATAGTTGTAGTTATAAAAAAAGCTACGTACAATTATTCAACAAGAACTACCCTCACCTCAACTGGGCTAGCTCACCTCCGATGGAGGTAACAGGACGGAGTACAACGACAAGGGTATAATTGTAATGAACCATATTAATAATAAGTGAGGATAATAGTTGTAGTTATGTAAACAATCACAATTAATTATCAACAAAAACAAACCCTCAACTCACGTGTTTTCCCCCTTTTTGGACTCGTTTCAGGTCACTAAACCGGCGACTTGTTAGAAGTGAGGATGAATTGTCGCGTGTAGCTACACCGCCAACTTATGAAGTATCTAATTCATTGTCAATATTTAATCAATAATCACAACTTATTGTAAATCAAATTATAAAATTAAGTAACTATAAGTCAACATTTTTGATGTTAAATCACACGACAAATCACCAATGACGCTTACTTGGCAACAATTCACACAAAAAATTGTAGAAAAGCACAAAAATATCACTGAAATTGGTTCAGCCATTTCATCGAACACTTTGCGGGCATATGCATTATTTTGTAAAATTACACACATTTAGAATTTCCAATAAAACCAATCAATCTACTACACACCAGATAACATAAATCAAGCAAAAACTACACTTAAACAACAAATTAAGGCTCCGTTTAACATAAATTCGAAACTTCAAATTCGTAATCAAAAACTAACCTAAAATTGACTGTTGTAGTGCTGGACGACGGTGGCGCAGGCGGCGGGGCACGGCGACGGTGGCGCAGGCGGCGGGGCACGGCGACGGCGGTCGGACACTGTGGAAGGTGGCCGGAAACGGGAGGCGACGGCAGGGGCGATTTTGGAGTCGGGAGGTTTCTGGGTGAAGATTGAAGAAGAGAGAACGCGCGACTACTGAATTCGTCGGGGTTAGGGTTATTTAGAAAGAACAATTTTCGGCGGTTGTAAGGCTAGGAACCGCCGAAAATGCCCCGTCGTTTTTTAAAATGAGCATATTCGGCGGTTGTAAGGCTAGGAACCGCTGAAAATTCCCCGTCGTTTTTTTAAATGAGCATTTTCGGCACCTCATTTTCGGCGGTTGTAAGGCTAGGAACCGCCGAAAATGACTTATTTTCATCGGTTCTACTGAAAACCGCCAAAAATGTTGTTCCAAGTTACTCATTTTCGGCGGTTTCTACAATAACCGCCGAAAAAGGCCCTTTTTCTACTAGGGATTATAATCCAGTCTTAAGGCACGAGCCTTATGCATGACTTGAACGCTCAGTTTTCACTGTATTAATTAATGAGACTCGCGAGTATACTGAATTCTATATTAATTATTGAAACTAGAGTTTTAATTTCAGGTTCTCACTGTATTCATTAGTGAGACTTCGTATCATTTCCCTCATGACCATAGTTAATGATAACACATGATCCAAAGGGTTTATCTTTTATAAAACTAAATTCTACAGCTACCCGTGGCATTGCTTGCAGGTATTTTAACAGTTCCTCTTTTGGAAATTGTTCATCCATGATTGAAACTTAATTCTCTATTGTACCCAACTCCTCTTATTTGATCTCCGTGATCAAGATACTCTATAAATGTTTGAACATAGTGGCGAACTCACTGCCACTTTCTTACTAGTTTGAGTTGTGTTTGAGTGGGTAACCAATGCCACATGGTAATGGCTACTTACAAGGTTCGAAAGTTCTCTTTTTATGATCCATATACCAATGTGTTGATCTCAGGGAACTACAATTAATGGCTGAGGAGATTTGTTATGCAAGAAGCAATGAGGAATAGAAGGAATCCGGATAGAGGATTTGGGCCTCATAGTGATATCACGGCAGTCATGAAATGGAATAATCATATACAAATGGTGGAATGGGTCCTGAATGGTGATAGTGGTTAAATGAGGATATACGTCTCGTGCTAAGGTAGCGGCTAGATATTGTACATACTTCTAGCCTTTGGTTCGTAAATTCATATTGTAAAGCTTGTCTCCCATTTTAATGGTGTGATATTATGTTGTTGCAGAGTAAAAGAATAACACACAACCTTTAACCTTCGTGGGACGATTGCTGGGTTCTTAAGGTATATAACAACCCGACAAGAAGAGAGTGAAGGAGACGCTGGTATGTGAGTTCCTCGTTCGTCGGTGGTAGAAGTAGAAGAGAAACCCAGTTATGGTCACCGGTTTCAATTGTTTGAGATTGAGAAATGTAGAAGAATAATTGAGTAAAAAGAAGGAGAAAGGAGGTGGTGGCGATGCATACCGATCGCTAGTTGAGGTGTTGTGTCTTGCAGAGAATGAAGATAAACGTAAGAACGAGCAGGGAATTTATTGAATCCCGAAATATTAGATTTTAGTGTATAAAATTGTGTCATGCCTTATTAAGCATTATAGATTGTACCAATTTTATGGTGTAATTTTGTCTCAAACTATATTCTCTTATTTCGTTGTTTTATGAGAGGTTTACTAAAATTAACCTCTCAAGTGTATGAATTGCATAATTTATCTCAATCCCATCCTTAGCCTAATTAATTGTTTAATTAAGCTTTTTTTATTTCATAAATTTTAGGGGTATTTCGGTCCTCTTTGCTTGTCAGGTAGGGTCCTATCGACTGCTAAGCATGTCGACCCAAGTTGCCGATAAAGTTGGTCCCCCTATAGGTATGGTTCCTGGGGCAGCGTCTTTAAACTCTACGCTCCAGTCGGAACTTCGAGGTTCGAGGCGGTTGTATAGTATGGTTTTCCTTACCGGTTTGACTATTTGACATTTCCATAAAAGCCAGATCGGGTTTTCCCGAGTAAGAGGAGGCTTTCTACCTCTCTGGCGTTCTTTCTACGAATTGAAAATGAAATTAGGGACGTAGAGGTTAGGTGTAGGTGTCTATTAGGTATCCAGTAATTACTGGGGAAGAACCCTAACTAACGTGCCTCACGTACTACCCACAACCCCTAACCCATGGTTAGAATTCCTAACTCGGTATTTCCTGTTCCAGTCATCAGAGCGTAACTACGCTCTAATACCACTTTCTGTAACACCCCTGAATAACAACCAACCGAACAAATGACGCGCCTAACGATATCACGAGTTATCTATGTAGCGGTTCAAAACTCCATCCGGGTGCTACAGACGCCAACCACCCACGTGGTTGACACGACCACTCTACCAACACCAAGTTACAGTCTATATGACTAGAAACAACCCTTAACTAAATTACATAAACAACATAAAATACAATTCCAAATACCGAGTACATACATCATAACTACCAAGTTAGGTATCACACTACTTGGATACATCCCGAGTCAAGACCCACAAGTAGCAGCCTATACATTAGTGCACTACCCCCGAAAACAAGAGTCTCGCCCTGATGGACTACCCCCACGGTAGCCCTTCCACCTACGCTCCGCCACGTTCTAGATGATAACCTGTAAAAATAAAGGACTCAGCAAAACTATGCTGAGTATGAATATGTGTAGCCCGTATGTTGCCGGGCTACACGACTACTTGGTCGAATATTATTAAGTCCAATTTACATGTTATAATAAAGCAGTAACACATAACATGCAATATCAACATAGCAACTCACAATATGCTGAGCATAGGGATAACAGCAAGCACGTCAAGCATGTATACAAATAGAGCATGCAAGAGAATTTGAATAATGATGATCCTCACAGTGGGATCATTCAAACGTTGTGTGTTTTCATTTCTTTTCCCTTGTTCCCATAGTGTGTATTTTTCTTTCCTTTTCCTTGCACCAGGTCTGGGGATGTAGGTTAGTTCCCGTGACCATATCGTGTAGGTGCCAATCGTTCCTTGTTTCTTTAAGGATGTTGTGTGAATTCTCTTATCACCACAAGTTGGAGAACGTCTTCTCCATAGCCAATCCTCCAGTCCCAGTGTCATGCGTCGAGAAAGAGGGGACACCTCTAGACCCCAGGATGTGCTCCACAATAGTCGGTCGAAGGATCTGATTCCGATACCAACTCCCGAGCGTCCCTACCGCACGGCCCAAGAAGTCATCTTCCCGGATTATCTTCATGTTCCACCAGCTGGTATTCTCTTATCATTTAAAAGCTCGACACCATAGTGGGTGTCATTAGAAGTCCTCTATAGTTAAAGAGGAGTTTTCCCTTTATGTAGTTTCTTTGTTTTGTTTACGTAGTTCGTCGTGTTTCATCTCAAGATTCCATCAACGAGAAGGGACTAAAATACTGTGTGCGTGTAAGCAATATGCAACCATGATAGAATAAGCATATAAGCAAGTTAAAACAAGCAATCCAATTTCATGCTTTAATCTTGTGGTCATTGTCAATCAAGGCACACAGCAAACAAGCCGGTAACACGGCAACATACGGACCACACATATCCATACCCTATTCAGAAGCAAGGGTTGTCTCACACACGGGGTCCCGGTTGGCGTTCGTTACGGCCCTAACGTTGACTAAAACAACTTGTCAGTTTATGATCTCATGCGATGACCGTCATGACATTTTCCTAATTTATCTCATCTTATCGGGTGTTGTTCCCTAGGCGTGTTTTTGAATGTTCGACTTATACTAGCCCTTAGGAACTTTCCAAGTATTAACCTTAGACTTTATCTGACTCCTAGGACATTTACATCGTCGTTTTATACGTTAACTAAGTCCTTCCTCTAGCTAATGCTCTAGAGTATTTTTTAAGTACCGACATGTAACAAGTTTACCTAAGATTGATTTTAATCTACTTAAGATGTGTTCCCTCATTAGTTAAGTAAGTTAGCAATGTTTTTAACCCTTTATTAAAACAATAAAACCTTTCAAACCCCTCTGGAACTTGCTTATACCGAAGCCCAAAAGCTTCCAAATCTGAAACATAGTTCCTGTGTATAACCTTTTCTAACCTCACTTTTAATGTGTCAACCTGATGTCTAATCCTCCCAAAATGTTTCACCAACCTAGCGAGATGTATTAGCTATGATTTGGGTTCATTATTAAGCTAACACCACACTTTTAACCCTCTAGATATTGATCATACAGAGACACAAGTTTCAGAAACTGAAACATCAAATATGTGCATACTCCCATTTCAACTCCTCTTTTAATGCATTAATTTGATTTCTAATTTTTCCCAAAGTGTTTACACTCTTAGGTTGATGTATTAGCAAGGTTATAAGTTCATTTCCAGATCATTTCAACACTCTTATACTAACTGTATTATAGTTATACAGAGACAACAATTTACAGAAAAACTGAAAACACGGTTTGTGTATCTCTTCTTCAAGCTTTCTTTTAGTTCATCTGTCTGTTTCTAACTCCACCAAATCTTTCACCCAACTATATAAGTGTATTAGGGAGGTTTTAGACTAAAAAAATCAAAACAACTCTGTTAACACCTCTGAATGTTCGTTATACAGAAATCATAAATGCAGAAAACTGTAAACACCAATGTTGTACAACTCCTCTTTAAGCTTCCTTTTAGGTTATAAATCAATTTCCAAATCATCCCAAAGTTGTTACCCAACTATCTAGGTGTATTATGAAGGTTTTAAACTCAAAACCAACTCAAAACACTACTGTTATCACTTCTGAAAGTTCATTTTACAGAAAATATAGACTGCAGAAAAACTGTAACTCTAGTTTTGTACAACTCCTCTTCAAACTTTCTTTTAGTCCATTAATCAGTTTCCAAATCGCCTCAAAATTTTTACCCAACTATTTAACTGTATTAGAAAGGTTTTTAACTTAAAACAACTCAAAACAAGGATGTTAACATTTCTGAAAGTTGATTTTACAGAAAGTAGAACTGCAGAAAAGCTGTAACACTAATTTTGTATGTCTCATCTTCAGTCCTTCTTTTAGGTTATAAATCTGTCTTCTGATCCCCCCAAAGTGTTTCCCCTCTTAGTTAAGTCTTTTATCAAGATTTTGAACTTAAAAGCAACACAAAACAACATTGATAACACCTCTGAAACTCATTAGACAGAACCGGTAATGATCTGTAGAAAACTGAAACTAAGTTTCTGCACTCTACTACTTCTTCTTCCCCCTTTTTAATGTGATATCTAGTTTTATCTAGCATTCCCAGCTTATTTACACTTAGTCCAATGTGTTAGCAAGTTTTTAAGCTTATCATCCGGCCAAATACAACCTTTATATTGCTTCTGAAATTTGATTGTACAGATGTATAAGTTGCAGAATTTGAGATTCATTTCTGCACTAGTTTCCTTAGTTGATTTGTACAGAATTTTTTCTGAACCAGTTTAATTTGCTGTTTAACTCTAAGGTAGCTGGCACATTGGTTACATAATGTAGTAGAATTTACTAGCCATTAACCTAGAGCAATTCCATACCTATTTGACTCTAGGAAGCACAAAGTTTCAATCCAAATACATTAGTTACTTTGTTGTTTCTAAAGCATCTCACAAACAGATTCTCCTTAGTCAATTCTAGCTTATTTCCCTTGGATTAAACCCACATGTTTTCAGCATTACTCTTGTCGGAACTTAAGCATTTGAAAACCATTGTTATACTATCAGTTTGCCAACTTATTTACCCCATAGCACAAAGAACTTTTCCAACTCATTATTACCAGGTTTGACAATATATTTAGCAGTAGTTTACACTTGCGTTGGTACAGATTTTAAGGCATGAATTGAGCTTGAGTTAAGGGTTACAACCTTGGGTGTTAAAAGCTTGTTTTTCCTGGGTTAGCCCTTGGTGCTCGTGGGTGTGTCTCGTACCTAGACAAAACCAAATGCCATGGTAAATTGCTATTCGTTTCAGATTTTGATATCCAGAGTTGTAATGCTAAGATTCACGACAATTTTTCTTTTTATTTACCTTGATTAGGAGCTAGTTTTTTGGAGGGTTTTGGCTCACTTCGTGAAGAGTCTTACCATGGGAATTCAAACAGGAGAACAGACGAGACAGAGGGAGTTATTTCATAGCATTTTTTAGACACAAAACAAAAGGGTGAAAGGAATTAAACAACCAAAGTTTCGGGTTGCTTGCTCTAACCTTTGGGAGTTTTTACAGAGGAGTTTTGTTCCAAAATTTCCAGGAGTCTTCCAGTAATTAGCATGCAAAGTTCTTGCGTGCAAAAATGAAGAAGTTAGAGTGGCATAAGTAGGAATTTCCGGACAGAAACAGAAAACAGAGAACAAAAGTAGAAGCAAATAAGAATATAAACCGTTTACCTTGCGCTAGACCTGAGCAAGAATAGAGTAGATTCTTGGGGGGAATTTTTCGGCACTCCTCATGGATCATTCCCAGGGGTTGCCATGCGTAAAGAACAGGAGGAGAAGGAAGTTATAAATCAGGAAGTTCGCACAGAATTAGAACAAAGGCAAAGAAAAAAGAAGTGAAAAAAGGAACCGGTAACATTTACCTTGCCGTTTTGTGTTAAGTGGCTCCAGGTTTTTAGAAGCTGGAACAACTACATCTGACATGCACAAGGAGAAATGGAAAGGACTTAAGTTGTAGATGAATACGTGGGGATTGAAGGACAAAAACGGTGTATCTTTAATCCAGAATGCAAGGAGGAATTGAAGAGTAATATTGGGAAGGCTGGAGGTTACCTTACGCCAAAGAACAGAAGTGGTTGAAGTGTCTTGTTCAGGACTTGCAAGGAGGAATGTAAAGGCTTAAGTTTCAGATACATGTGTAAGGGATTGATGGGCAAAAGATTAATTAATTGCTACTAGTTGTAAGTTCTAAAGGGAATATGTGAAAGTTTGGGGTACTCCAACTCTGAGGTGTGGAAGTTTGAGAAAGAGCAGATTCAGATTAGTATGTTGGCTGCTTGGTTACTTTTACTGCAATCAGGAACAGCTCAGGTTGTTTTTTTTTTGTGGTCTCCAAGTTACAAGGAAGGAGGGCATTGTATTGAGAAAATCTGAAGTGTAAATTCTGTTGTCCAACAGATGTATGTTGAGTCTGAAAACTGATAATGCCTCTGTCTATATCAGGTTTTAAATACCCCTTTGCATCACAACACCTAAGTGAGTATATAGGGGTTTGTTTGCTCAAGTTGATAGGAATGAGTGGCCATTAATTAACTCCCAGAATCTGAAAAGAAGGTTCCTTAATTATATGTTGTTTTAGCATAAATTTTCGGACAAGCTAGTCTGATTTTTGTTTGTTGTTTTAGCTTCTAAAATGAAGGTAGTATGCCTTGTTAATGTGGTGTCAACTCAAGGAGTAAGCCAATATGTTAATGCCCATTTGTTACAAGAATGGGTGGGCACTTACGTGCTCCAAACAAAATCCGAGACATTGAGTTGTCCATGGGGTGTTGTTCAGTACCATTTTCGGACATGGCATATACAAATGTTGCCAGATTTGTTTTTCATTGTTTAACTAGCTTATAACTTGAGAGTATGTTAATTAGCTAGAGACCTGTCCATGAGAGGAATATTCATGTAGTTTAAGATGAATATGTGTAGATAATGTAATGTCCACTCATATAGTATTTAAGTGTCTTAATGTCCTTTCTTATTTAATATTAAACCGGCCAGCTCTAGTTTAATGTTAGTGTTTGTTTTCACTTGGTATTTTATAATTGTAACACCCCATCTCAATCCAAATGTGGTTTCGCAACTTAACAACATATATATAAATGTCACAGCGGAATTTAATACACTCCAGGACCTTGCCACGGTCTGATTGACAGAATATACCGAACATTAGTACACACAAATCTTAACCAAATACATATCCTTCTTACAATCCCCTCACATCCTATACATCTTACTAACTCAAATTGCCATACGAGTGTACATGCACAACTCGTAGGCCACACTTAGCCCGTAACGCTTGTACCCCTTCTTACTCTCGTGACAGCCGCCTCCTGACGTTCACCTGTGTAGTAAAAACAGCCCCCAAAGGGGGTCAGCACGAATGCTGGTACGATCCTCTCATGCCCCCCAAGCTAATGTGGCTACGAAGACTAATTGTCGATAGCATGGAGGTTGATTAGATGCATAACATAATAGAAAGTGCAGTAAACAACAATCCAAATATGAACAATCAAAGTTCAAACATAATGAACGACATAAATGTGTTCCCTTAATTAGAGAGTTAATTATTTAATTCCTTAAGTTATGTTTCCTCTTAATCTTAGTCCATCCTCATCTTACCTCAATCTTAGTCTTATCTTAGTCTTAGAAACAACCATCCTTCAAAAAGGAATGGATGTAGCTTACCTCAACCTTACCTTATATATGTCAACCGTTCTCTCATTGGGAACTGGTTAACCCTTAGTTCGCTGTTTATTTTTGTAGGGCTTGGTTAACCCTAGCCAGCAGCAGGACACTTACCGGCAATAAACAACATTCTTAAATTGTTGGGGATGTAGGCTAGATCCCCCCACGCCATCTTAATGCCTCCCTCCTAAAACAAGTAGTCCGAGGAGGTCGAGTCTATATGTCGACTCTAGGCGGCGAGTCTAAAGACAAGTCATATTTGGAAGTCGGTATCTGATAAGGATACCGACCTCCCCCAATACACATGTGCCGGTACCATTCCGGATTCATCACTCCCCCCAAGTTAGAGTCAGTAGTAGTCTCATTGCGACGTTTGTTTGTTTAACCTCTTTCGGTTATTAACAAACTAATATTAGGGAGTGTTCCTTATTCTCACACAACACTTACTGAACACTAGTTAGTAAGTTCTCACGTAAGTTGTGTAAGTTTTCAAACATCACACAACAATACAATCAACATGATATTCCGGTTGCATGCTTTATCTTGTTTAGTGAGCACACAAACAAATAGCACACAAGCCGAGGGACACCTCGTTAGCAAGCAGGTCACAAGAAGAACTGTACCGTTCACCGTGGGTCGTTCGGTTGCTTACTCTCTTCCGGAGTCCAAATACTCAAGCCCTAAAACATTCATTCAGTTTTAGGTGGTTAATCACTTAACCTAATTCAACTTATTTAACTTACTTAACCCATAATGATTCCCCACCTAACACCTCATAAGTTTTACAACTTATTCTTACAACCTAACCTTAAACTTTTAAGTTTATACTTAACTTAATCCCTTAGGTCTTTATACCTCTATTCATCAATGCCCTCTTAATGGGGTACCACTAATACCTCTAAACTTTCTTAGGGTTTCTTTCTTTTTTTTTTACAACTTAAGGGTCGACCGACCCTACCGACCGACCTTACCCAAGGTCGGTCCATTCCAGAACTTATTGTCATTTGAAAATTTTACCCCGACCGACCTTGCAAGTCCGGTCCCCAAGGTCGGACCATTCCCGAGAGTTTTCCCCGTTGAAAATTTAAGCCCGACCGACCTTGTCAAGGCCGGTCCCAAGTTCGGTCGGTTCCAGAGACCAATCCCCGTACAAAATTTTAGACATGACCAACCTTGTAAGTCCGGTCCCCAAGGTCGGTCCATTCCAGAGACTCTTTCCGGTAGTGTAAACTGGGCTCGACCGACCTTGCAGGTCCGGTCCCCAAGGTCGGTCTGCTCCAGACCTTTGTTTTTAGATTTTCATTTGACTCCAAACTTCTCCACAAGTTCCCCCATGTGTCCTAATACCATTCAGGCACTTAAACTCACCTTTAAACATCCACTAAAACCTCCTTAGCTACTTTCTCAATTCTTACTAGGAATTCGTAACACTTGTTTACACCTCTTAAGGCCTTTACATGTCACCAAACAAGGCCTAAACATCATCTAAAACCATTACCATTCAATCCCCCATCATTAGAAGCCAAAACAATTATTTTTTTCTCTTTCTCTGCACTGGACCGCCCCTCTAGGGCGGTCCCCAGGGGCGGTCCCAACCAGAAGCTAATTTCCTGCACGATTTGCCTGGACCTCCCCACAGGGGCGGTCCCTAGGGGTGGTCCACAGCAGAACCTATTTTCCAAAGTGCTTTTCTCCTCATTTTGAACTCCAAATTCACCCCAATCTTTTCCCACTCATTCCACAATCTTTCCACATGTTTCCTACATGTTTAAATACCTTAAAACATGCACTGAACCTACCTCAAAAATCACCAAACTTGACACTCAATTTCTTACAAAAATTCTTACACTTAACACTTGCTTCCTTACACTTCCCTCTAGTGACTTTGCCTAAGACCTAAACTAATCATTATGTTTCTACACCACCATCTTAACTACTCCTCAAGCATCATTTTGCACACCCATTTGCTTTACTCAAACTTCTCAAAGCCATATATAATCTAGCACATGCTTACATCCTTATAAGTCATTATACCTTTTTTTTCCTTCAAACTTTGTACAAGTTTCCTAGCTTCCTTGACCATGGTTTTGGTGCATAAAACTCACCATTATAATCCCCTAGTCCCTCTTATACATTCCTAGGTCTTCCTAGTACTCAAGAACTCCATGGTTTATCCATTTTCACCAAATAACCCTTAGTTATCACTAGAACATCCTTAGTCATAAAATCTCCTTAGAACACCTTAAACGTTTAGTTTCCTCCTACTCA
>JAIOTZ010001746.1:0-29148 GCA_023374045.1 Limonium bicolor
TCATCGATGAATACAACCACGGTCTTATCCAACTGCTCTCTGAATAATCTGTTCATCAAATCCATGAAGACTGCAGGTGCATTTGACAAGCCAAAAGGCATAACCGTAAACTCATAGTGGCCATACCGTGTTCTGAATGCTGTCTTTTCTATGTCTTGCTCCCTGATGGGTATCTGATGGTAGCCTGATCTCAAATCGATCTTCGAAAACACTTTTGCTCCTCTCAGCTGATCAAACAAATCATCAATCCGTGGTAGTGGATATTTGTTCTTCACCGATACTGCATTAAGCTCTCTGTAATCAATACATAAACGAAGGCTTCCATCCTTCTTTTTCACAAAAAGCACTGGTGCTCCCCAAGGAGATACGCTAGGTCGTATGTATCCCTTGTCCAATAAATCTTTCAGCTGCTCCTTCAGCTCAGCCATCTCTGCTGGTGCCATACGGTACGGTGCCTTAGCTATGGGACCGGTACCTGGTATAATTCGATGGAGAACTCTACCTCTCTGGATGGCGGTAAGCCTGGAAGTTCCTTTGGAAAAATATCTGGAAATTCCGACACCACTGGCATAGCTGGATCAAAATCAGGGTCATGCTCTACATCCTGAACATAACATAGATATACTCCTTCTGCTTCCTGACGTGCTTGTACATGGACATAGCAGATATAACTTTTATCGATGGTGCCCTAGGGCTCTGACGGTAAGATACTGTCACTCCTGATGGGCTCTTAAGCAACAGTCTGCGCTCTGCACAAAGAATGCGGCCTCTGTGCCGCCCAACCAGTCCATCCCGACTATAACGTCGAATCCTAGACCTTGAACTCAATAAGGTCAATAGGAAATCCTCCTCCTTAATACTGATAGTGGCTCCTCTATAAAGACGAGTGCAACTGATCTTCTCCTTAGACGGGAGTGCCACCTTAAAATCAGGTAACTCTACAGCGTCTAGCCCCAACTTCCCGCAAGCGTAGGCGAAACGAAAGTATGTGAGGCTCCGGAGTCGAACAGTACTAATGCATCCACTCCATTAACCGGAAAGGTACCAGTGAGAATCGAGCCGCCCTTGCGGGCCTCCTCCTCAGTAAGTATACTTAAGGCACCTTCCGTCTCCTTAGCACAACCTAATAACAGAATCTGAGTAAGTACTTTGATACATGATGGGGTCTAAAGACATTCACTTTCACAAACAATAATGCTTCATTGATGAGATGATCTCCTTTCTGAAGTCCAAAAACAATTACAACACTAGTACTTTCTAAAAGTTAAACTTAATCTTCCTGGTCTCATGTGAGTGGTGTTTATCACTGTCGAAGGTGCTGTGTTTAGCTTAATCCTTTTAATTCCATGGTATAGCAACCTTGACTTTCCACCCATTATCAAAACATCTCCTGAACTCAATATTATTTTCTTTGCAAGGTCCACACGCTTCTGCTCGCCATAAAGGAACTCTGCGTCATCTCCAATTGACAAAGATAATACTGGTATTCCCTGTTCAAGGGACCCTTTTGTTTCATCATTGTCCTGGTGTAGTCCTAAACGGCCTCCTTCTTCATAGAAGTTGATGATACATAGATCAGCCCTTAGATTGGGAACTGGATCTTCTTCTAGCTGTTGAGCTGTATTAACTGCTTGTTCCACAATTGGTAAAAATTCTTCTGGGATTTTTGGTACTTGTGCTCCATCTCCATTTCTTGTATCTTGGTAGGTTTTGTGTAAGGATTCCAATCTTTCCTAAGCACATCATTTTCAGCTTCATTTTTGATCCTCCTGGAAATTCCGGAGTGTAGAACCCTCCTGGTCCTGCTCCCAATTCTTGACATTTCCTGATGATTGCTATTTGTGTCTCCGGTGTTAGGTATCCTTTGAGTAATATCAAACCTGGTTGGATAACCTTACATTGTTCGTTCCCTGGTTCTTGTACTTTGATAATGTTTTCCTCCAGGGAGGGCGGTGAGGGGATAGGAAAGCATATCTTATAGCTTCCTACGTGGTTTAAATTTTTACTAGTGAGTCTTACTAATTCTTTCCTATGCAACTAGGCAATCAAGGCATGCAAGCACTCATTCACATCATTCATTGCTCAATAACAGGTTCACATGGTTTAGAAATACCTGGGTTGGTAGAAGGACCAGCCTCATCGAGCGGTCCATGACATGTAGGGCGGGTCCCGATGCTGGGCCTTTGCCCTTATACCCCTGAGCCTGGTTTGTTGGTGGAGGGCGAGTATCGCTAGCTCCATTCTTAGGGCCGGTGATTGCCTTTGCTCCCGGGCGGTAGTTCCTGCTCTCCGGGTTTCGGATGCACTCGAAGGCACGATGCCCGAGTATCTGACAGTAGCGGCACATGACTTTCTCCCCTGGCAGTCTACGCCGGGGTGATCCTTCCCGCACTGTTTACAGTTGAAACGACGGACATACTTCTGGCCCGTGTTTGAGCCATGTCCAGAACCTAACACAATCAAGGTCAATTATACATCCAAAGGTACTGAAGTAATCACAAAAGTCTCAAATTAATTAGAGTTCCTACCCTTAGATGGGTAGGTTTTCTGTGAAGTTGTTGCTCCGGGTTCCTGACTGGGGGTTCCCAGTAGTTTGGTTCCCCTTCCCTTGGTAGGACCCCTGTCCTTTCTGATAGGGCTTGTTCCTTTGTTGGAGTTTCCCTGTTTGGCATCTCACTGCCAGGTCCGTCCTTTCTTTTCTGGGAGCTCAAAGCATCCCTTTTTGCATGTAATCTCCACCACGGAGGCAGCATGATAACACTCCTGAAATCTCAAGATATCAATCTCCAAATCTCCCATGACGGGGTATAGTAGGTAATAAAATTTTCAACTGGTTTATGTCTCTCCTGTTTTACCTGTAAACTGGTGGGGATGATTGGTCCCATCCCAAACTGAAGTCGAGGGCTCAGTCCCCCGTAGAACCGGTCAACTAGAACCTGGTCCGAGTACCTATACCGGGTAGTAGCCGAAGTAGTGAAGTAAACTTGGAATACTCATCCAGTCATTTTCCCCGTCTGCTCCAAGGCGTCGAAACTCCCTAGTCTTCACCATCTGGTGTGGGCCGGGTAGTATTTCTAAGTAGTGCAGTGTAGTGTCCCCAAGTAAAAGCTGGGTCATCCAGGTGGTCGGCTTTCACCATGTTCCACCAATCTCTCGCTGCATCCTTCAGATAAAAGGCTGCAAGTCTTACTTTTTCCCTAGCTGGGACTGCAAGCGTCTCGAACGCTGTCTCCATCTCCATGATGTATGTCTCTAAGTGAGCAGGGTCAGTCTGCCCCTTGAATGCAGTTGGCCTCAGATCAGCCAAACTCTTCACCCAGTCTCTCTCCCTGGGTGGTGGTGGTGGAGGTAGCTGTGCTGCTGCTGTGCAACCCCCGCCTGTGCAAATGCCTGAGCAATTAAGGTAGCAATGTCTGCCAGCCTGATGTTTGGCTCCTCATCAGCCTGTCCACGTCGTCCTCCTCTTCCTGACATCTACAGGATGTTGAGGTATATTAGGCACTGTGGTCAAAATCTTGGTCTTGGATAGTAGTCTAAGTAAAACTAACTTAAACTCTTTTCAATACTATCTCTCAACCCTTAATTAAAGTCTTAGAAATCCTAATCTCGGTGTATCCTTGTATCCAGAGCGTAACTACGCTCTGATACCATTTTTGTAATACCCCAACCCGAAATCCAATAAACTGAACGGCGATCACTCCCAAATAAAATACAACTGCAGCGGAAATAAATACAACAACCGGGCGGTATTACAATGCCGTTGGCCACCCTTGTGACAACAAGGCTAAGTCCAAATACAATCCTCAAATGTCACGGTCTGGAATACAGATACAACCCGAGATACTAGGAATCAAACTCAAGTAAAATACTGAAATAAAAAATTAACTAATAGTAACTCCCAAGCTTGGTCTACCCCACCTACACTCAGTGTGGTGATCTTCTTAACTTCAGGTACCTGAAAAATGGGGGTGCCCCCAAAGGGGCTCAGCAAACAATGCTGGTATGGAAAACGTGCAGCCCATCGTCTACCGGGCCACACCAACTACTTTGTCGAACACATGCAGTTCATTTTTATAAAGCTGTAAACAAGCATAATCTGATGATAACAAGTATCCATACAAGGACAATAATGTCACATAGAACAAGACACAGAAGGTCAGTTAGCTGAACTGAAATTCTTTAATGATAGTCGGTCCACACAATGGGACTGACAGGTATAACTGATATCTAAATAGTGGAGGTATAGTGACCTCGTTAAGAGAAAGGTTGGGTATAAAAACCCCAGGAGATAACGTAGTTAAACCCTGAACTGAGAGGCGTGGGAAATGAATCCCACTAGAGGAATGAAGTCTTCCTCAAACTGAACTGATGGGCATTTGAATCCCGGAAGGAATAGAGTCTTCCTCCCAACTGAATGTTCCGTCGCGACGTAGTAGGAGACGACCTGAGACAGGTACAACTCCTGTAGCATGCATGGCCAGATCCAACTGGGCTCCTCGTTCTCGAAGTATAGAATTGTTAAGTGTCATATAAAGACGTTAAACAAGAACACAATGTGTATGTCAATTATCACGTTTAGGATAATGACGTTTGTTATAAAGTGAAGTTAGTGAGAGACTTGAGTACAAGTCCTCGGTATACTGAAGCGCAGGTATTTAATCCACTGGTATAGTAGTGTTTGTATGCGTGGGACATACACGTTGTAGTCAGCAACATTCACGCACATAAAATACAACAGTGCACAAGAGTAAAACAACATTTTACATTAATTATCTTGGTCGTTATTTCAAACAACAGATAGCACACAAGCCGGTGTAATCCGGTAGAAAACAGGTTGCAAGAATCCCATACCGTTCACCGTAGGTACGTTGTTCCCGGTCAACGTCTGGTCAAACAAAGTCCTAGAATAGGATTAACTGAGAGGGTTAATTTATGTTACCCTTATATAATAATTCTATTGGATCTTTAACAAATCTCGTATTTGTTATTTCATGTGAGGTTTATTTCTTTTAATTACCTCATGATTTAATGTATAACTTATTTGTTATTCCTTTTGATTTATTTATAAATCCTTTAATGTACATATATGTATTCATATATTCATGTACTATATTTGTTGTTTATTTTTTGTCTAAGTGACATAACAACTTATAATTTCTTAACTATATTTAATGTCTTACAATGACATAATATTCTTATAATCTCATTATTCTCCTTTTAGTCATAAATAATATTTATTGTTTCTTTAACTTCCTTATAACCATGTAAGCCATAGTTTTAATTCCATAATTCCTTTAATCAAAATTCTTTCTTCTAAATCCTCCAAATATCCATATAGGACCTATATTTATTTAAATCTAAATAACTTATATTCGGTTATTTAAAACAACCACATTAATTCATAAACTTTACATTTAAATTCTAATCTCTTTATATATAGAGTTTTAATTCTATTAGCTAAATTACAAACCACCTAATATTTTGGATATAGCTTTTAATATTATAACTTTCAAAATTACAACTTAGCCCCTAAATCTCGGCATATATTTATTCTATAATTACAATTTAACCACAAAATCTTATAACTTTACATAATGCTTATAAACTATAGTTTTAATTTTAATTCTCCATAAATGCCGAATATATATATATAAATTCTTAAATTACCAAACTAACCCCAAAGTAATTCGGCTTTGTCTTATTCCATTAATTACATTTTCACCCCAAAACTTTATAATAGTTCTTAATAACTTATAAACTAAAGTCTAAATATTTAATTCCTTCAAAATTTCGAAAGTGAACCTAATAATCTCTTAATTATGAATTCGCCCACTAATTTCTAAACTTTCATATCAACTTTTATAAATTACATAATAGCCCAAAACTTTATAAAAGTTATTTTAAGCTTGTTTAAATTATCTAAAATTCATAAACTTAATTCCTAACCTTATATTATATATAATTACACAAATACCCCTTTAGCTCTCGGCTTTCACAATATGCACTAAACTTTGTAAAAATTACATTTAAGCCACATAACTTAATTAATTAGCCATTTAAGCACTAATAAAATATTTTTAACTCACCAAACTTTATATATAAGTTTATATACCTAAGTAGTCAAAATTCCATTTACAAGAGCATTCGGCCATATTTATGTGACCATATAGTATATAAAAGTGGATTTATATGTCAAATAATTATACATAAATTCATAGGAGTCATATAACTCATGTATAAATTATTGTAATGTCTTATAATTCTTAGCTCAAAATAAAGACTTTTGCCCTAGATTTCGGCTTAATTATGTAACATAAATAAATTTTGTGACACAAAAATGTGTCTTAAGGTAAATATTTTCTATAATGTTATAGATTTATTTTTGGCATATAAACCATATAGTTTCGGTTATACCTAGGAGATGTACATAATTTTTGTAATTTTTAGAAGCTTAACAAAGCTTATAACATAAAGATTTACTTAGTAAACTTACTTCTTAACAAAGGTGGTTAAGTGCTTGAACTTCTTCTTGAATCTCCAAGCTTTCTCCTAGGTAAACTTGATGCTCCTCTTCGGTTTATGCAAGAGGTGAAGGTGTTTAGGAGTTAGATCTTCAACAAAGATCTTAAGTAGATTTGTAAGTAGTTTTACAAGACTTTACCTTAGACTTTTCTCTTATAATTCGGCTCACCTAAGGTAGATGAAGAACAAGTTTTCCTTCATCAAAATGAAGAAGAAAAGAGACTTAGAAGAAGTAGAACTTGGTTACACATAAAAATGTTTTAAGGATTTTCAAGCTTTAAAAACCTACCTTGAGATGCTCCTTGGTTTAATGTTGGTTTGGACAATCTCCTTGGAGAACTAATGAGCCGAACACACCTTGTTATGCTAGGAAGAGTTTTGCTTCAAGACTTGCCAAGAAATGCTAGGAAATTACCTTAAAGATGAAGATAGAAGTTAAAACTCCATTAATGGACTTAAGAGCTTCAAAGGAAGAAGATGAAGCTAGAAGAGAGAGGAGGGAGCCTTACCAAACCGTGGAGGAAATGTGCAAGGAGGAAATGAGACCTAGCTCACGTAAATGAAAGAGGGCAATTGGAATTTGATTTTGTTTTGTCAATTTTTAATGTCAAATGACTATTTTCTTAGTTTATTTTGGTTGATTGGCTCAATAAATGTCCTCCTTTCCAGCATGAAAACCGGCCATGTGGTGTGACTAAGCAAGAGTTGGAAAGCAAATAATGTTGGCTAGATGACAAGGTAAGAAAAGGTAAGGATATTCCTTTGATTTTTCAATGCTAATTGGCTTGTCTTCTTCTTCATGTAGAGTCACGAATTGGAGCCTGAATGGAGCTCAAAAACCGGCCATGAATAGCCAAGGAAGAACATGGAAGATTACTTAGTTTGTAAGAAAGCAAAAGAAAGGAATCTTAGATCTACTTTTTACCTTTTTGCATTTTGTTTTTGTCTAGCCAACTTGGCCATGTTCTCTAGCATAATTTCGACAGCTCTCTGGTCAAATGAGTCACACATTTCTTTGCCATTAAGTATTATAGCACATGGGATGATGAGTCATTATGTTTTAAGCCTTTTTTAAACTTTAAAGGCAAATTTTATACTAGTTTTTGCTCTCAAATCGGCCCCTATAGAGAGCCTTGTTGACTAGTCACACCAACTATTTAGAAGGTCATTTTAACCCTATTTAAGATTACCAATTCGTGGCATGTCAAAAACTACAAGGTAATTGCGTAAAACGCATTTTCGTGACACCCGAAGGTGTGTTTTGTGCTCTAAGGAAATTTTGGGAAACCAATTGTTTTTATGAGTTCCAAGTGTTTGTAAACACTTATTATAGTAAATAAACATATATAAGATGTTACATTGAGTTATATGGGGTTATATCAACCCGTGACATAATTTACGGGCCATCGGGACACTCCCGGGCCAAAAAGGAGCGCTAAGAAATCCTCCTGTGGTTTTTGCTGAATTTTGAGAAACCACTTCGTGGGTTCTCTTTAGAATGATAATAATGATGTTAGGAACTCTAGGAATTAATTTTATAGGAGTTCGTGCCACCTCGGCACTCCTCCGGACTTTTCGTGCTTTAAGGAGCGGGTGTGAGCACTCCCGAGCATTTTGCGTATTTGACTGAATATAGCTTAGGGAATATATTTATATATTCATATAATGAGTGTATGACCATTTGGTTTGAGTTTTAGAAGGTCATACAAGGTCATGCTTGATCACATGTTTCTAAGGCGTTTTAGCGTTTATGGAGAAACGACTATTTTTACGTAACGTTTTCATGCATGGGTTTGCATGCGTACGTGAAATGATTTATTTGGATTATATTCCAATAAATAATGATCTACTAATATTATTTAGATTTGGGGTATTTCAGGAGTGTGAGAGAGGGCTCACAATCGGACACACAAGCCCATATGGGTTTGTAAAAATTTTATTTACAATATTGGACACATAAGTTTGAGTTATTTATGGTTCTACCCCCAACTTCCCGTTTTTGACAGTTTTTATTATTTTCTCGTTTATTTATTTATTGGTTCTAAAGCTTCACTAATATTATTAATGATTTTTAGTTGACCAAAATTGTTACGAGTCTATTTGACCGCTTAAAGTCACGTTTTCCCGGTTACTCGAAAAAACGCGCTTTAATGTTCATTAGTGTTTTTAATCCATTTTAAGGATCCGTTTTCTTCGGGATTTGTTCCCTAATATTATTAGACTTAATTATCCTTTAGAATCCTTATAATACGCTAACCGAGGTCTCCTACCTCCTATGGTTAGTTAACGCTTATTTAGCGTTTTTCGCTTTTTAAGTGTTTCTTTATTCTTTGGATTTATTTTCCTTTACCAATATTTCTTAATCATTATTAGGCTCTTAAATACCTATTAGGATAATTAATCGCCATATTTAAGGTCGGGGTATTTCAATACCCGAGTACTCTACACATCACAATTCAAACTTCTTTCATTTCAAAACTGAGTCCCATACATTACAAGCTATACCGAGTCTCTATTACAATCCAAATGTTGATACAACTTCGGTCTTACATGATTACAACAATTACAATGTAATTAAATCTACTACTACCCATGTCGTAGCATTCCCGTCCTACTCTCGAACGGTAGTCATCTTGTAACACCCCTTATCTCTAAATCATTACATATTGCACGGTCCTACAATTCCTACTAAAATAATTCAATACTAATTAGCAGCGGAAATTAAACCTACGGGGTCACCGTCGTTGCACCTGCTGTACAACAAGGCTACCATAAACTATACAAAACGCTCAGCATGTTTAGATATAATTTCCATAACATTTACATTACTCGTCCTTACATTACAATAGTAACCAAGTACATTCGTAATCAAATAGTGACAACTTCAATATACCAACCGATCTACCCAACCCCACTCTTCTTCGGCTGAGTGTCTTTATCTTAAACCTATAAAAACATTGGTTGGAGGGGTCAGCACAACCGCTGAGTATGCTATTATGCAACCCTATTATCCCTTTAGTATACTCTTAGGTTATTTGGTCGAAGTTAACATGCAATTCAATATAGTTCATTCTAGACTTCAACCTAAAGCATGTATGTATGTAAGAATAGTATACTAAATAGTAGCAAGCATCATATTCATAACCTCACATTGCTTACATCCATCACAAGCAAATCCCAAATAATATTAAACATATAAAAAAACTACACATATTTCACAAGGAGAACTCAACAGTATAAGCTAAAAAGGACTCATGTCTTCCACCAGATAAGCTCCAGGAATATGAGCATATAAAGATCGCTCAAACCATTAAAAAAAAAGCTCCAGTAATATGAGATAAATCTGCACCCATTAACCTTAGAAGAACTCCGATCATAATTAACATATAAATGTTGCACACATGATTCACAAGCGAACACCAATAGTATCCAGCATGTAAAAGTTAACAAATAACCAATCTTGAGCTTATGTTAGTGTTAAGCCCTTAGGGCATCTGTGTCACCAATTAAGGAGTTTATGAGTTCATTTTGTTTAACTCATAACATAAATATACTTAAGCATACTGTAGTGGTAGCTTTATCTCATTATCCCATAATCCTTATGTGTCATCATGGTTAGGGTGGCACAGCTCCCTATTATAAGGCGGGGCACGTCATTATTCATTATCCCATAATCCCCAAGTGTCTTCATGGTTAGGATGGCACCACTCCCTATTATAAGGCGGGGCACCTCATTATTCATTATTCCATAATCTCTAGGTTTCATCATGGTTAGGATGGCACCACTCCCTATTATAAGGTGGGGCACCTCATTATTCATTATTCCACAATCTCTAGGTGTCATCATGGTTAGGATGGCACCACTCCTATTATAAAGCGGGGCACCTCATTATTAATTATCCCATAATCCATAGGTGTCTTCATGGTTAGGATGGCACCACTCCCTATTATAAGGCGGGGAACCTCATTATTCATTATCCTCTAATCCTTAGGTGTCATCATTATTAGGATGGCACCACTCCCTATTATAAGGCGGTGAAATACCCCTAACATTTAAATAATTAAATATAAGTAAATAAATATTATTTGGGGGATTTATTAAACCCTAAGAAAGCATATAAACACTTGGGCGTTAAAAACGCACCTAAACTCCTTAAGGTTAAAACGTGCGTTAAAGCCCGACCTTAGATAAACAAGTTATATAAGCTCTAAAAATCATATGAGTTAACCAAGGATCATTTTATGACCTTTAAAACACATGTCCTCAGTTAGAACTGAGTAAAAAATATGCCCGGGAGTTCCCTAAAGGCCCCTTAAGGCCCGAAAGTCCCGGAAATACCTTATAAAATGAAATAAGCATTAAACGTAATTCTAAATGCACAATAACACTTTAATAAACATTTAAGATGAAGTTCTCAAGATAAACTCCAGTTAGATACAAAGTTCTCGGAGGTTCCCGATGTGGGCCCATAAAGGCCCGGGATGCCCCGTAGGAGTGCCAAGGTGGCACGAACTCCTATATAAATTATTCTTAGAGTTCCTAAAATAATTATTAATCATTCTAAAGGGAATTCCCAAGTTACTTCCTCAAAAATAAGCAAAGTACTCGGGGGAATTTCTTAACGCTCCTTTTTACCCCGGGAGGCCCCTTTAGCCAAAATTGAGTTAACGTTATATAACCCCATATAACTCAATGTAACACCTTAACATATTATTATGACTATAAACAATGTCAATAAAACTTGGAACTCATAGCGACTAATTATTTTTTCAGAAAAATCCTTAAAGCACAAAAACGCACCTTCTGGTGTCACAAAAATGCGTTTTACGCAATTGCCTTGATGTTTTTGAGTAGCCACGAGTTGATAACCTTAAAAGTGGATAAATTGACCATCTAAATCAATTAATGCCAGTGCTAAAATCATAGCACAACCAGGGCGATTATTGAGTCAAATAGGTACCTAAATCAGCATTTTTGCCTTAAAAGTTTCATCTTTTACCATAGTATAAATGTAACCAATTAAATGCTGGAACCTATTACACATATTAGTATGTCCTAGTACAATATAATGGGACAGGAATTAAATGAAAAATTAATCCCATTTGACTCCCATCCCATGCGTTAATATGGGTGATATTTGACTAAGTTTTGACAAAATATTGTCTTATACAAGTGTGACTCATCCAGCATATGTTACATGATAAAGTATCAAATAAATGCTGTAAATTGAACCTTCATCCACGTATAACCTGCAAGAGATAAGCAAGGAGAATAATATATGAAAAGAATGAAATTAATACAAAGAAGTAAACATAGATTAGTATAATGTAAAGATGTAACTTAATTATTGAAGCAACCCATGGCTGTAGCCAAATGCCACCGATAAGAACCATGGTAGTGGGGTTTGAGTGCTGATTAATTAGTCTAATGGGGACATATACCTAACTAACATTATCATCTGTCACAAAAAAAAAAAAAAAAACCTAAACTAGCTTCTAGCACTCCATTAGCGTAAGCCTACAAGGAATGGAAGCCTTCCATTTCCTCATGCCGATCACACCTGCATGGAAAGACAAGATTAGTGCTGTAATGATCAAATAAAAACAATACAAGACTAGCCTAAGCACATGCCTAATATTAAACAACTAAATTGATTTCCTACCTTCCATTGTAGCCGTAAGTCTACAGCAAGTGGAGCTGCTTATTTGCTCCATTACAGCCGGCCACCTACAAGAAGAAGACAAGATTAGTACAATAATTAAGTTAAGTGGTCATTAAAGAATTGCCTAGTCTCATCTTTTCTTGCAAACATCAAACTAATTCTCCATTACCCTCTCTTCAATCAACCGTGAGACTAGACTCATTAAGAGACATTTGTGATCAACTTTGGAATCAAAATAATTAAAAAATGTCATGGAATAATGCTTAATGACATGTCAATAATTTCCAAATTTAGCCATCTCATTTCTTGCCTTAATACTTACGAAGACTTCCTCATTTCCCATGCTCATTCACGAATTGGTAAGCTCCCTCCTTACCCTCTCTCCTTCTTCCTAAGTTAATTCCTAAGAGCTAATAAGCTCCATCAATGGTGTTCTAGGTTCTAACACCATTTTAATGTAATTCCTAGTTAGTTCTATCAAGTCTTGAAGCAAGAAATCATCCTAGCATCTTCTACATTTTCGCCAAGAACAACAAGATCAAGTTAAGGTATATTTTCATGTTGAAAATCCTAGTAATTACCTAAACCATTTTCGAAAATTTAGACTTCTAAACTATGTTCTCTTCATTATTTCATGAAGGAAACTTGATCTACAATCATCACAAGGTGTATCAAAAATACCTTGATAAATTCCTAAGGTAACTCTTGTAAAACTACTCCAATATAATTTATAATTTTTGTTAGAAGTCAACAAATGGATCTCCTAAAACATATACAAGGAGGCCGAATTCTCTACATCAACATAGCATTTGGAGAGCTTGGAATTCAAGGAAAAATCAAGTACATAATTGTCTTGATTTAAGGGGTAGTTTGTATAAGTAAGGTTTATTAAGTTTAAGTTGATTTAAGCTTCAAACTGAAACACCCCTGAATTTACTCATATAAATCATAAACGCGAGGAGACTATCCGAAAATAACGCGTTATATATTCGGACATAAAATAATTTGTGAACAATTAAATTTAGCAATGTTATATGTTAATATAGTCGTACTTATATATGTCCGAGTACGAGAATACACGTACATAACGTTATGATATTATAACGTTGTAAATAAATAATAAATAGTAACGTTGCATAACATTGTAACAAAAATAAAGTAGTCGCGTACGTAACTAGTAACGCGATATATTATATAGTTCCACAATATATAAATAAGCATGTATATAGCTTATAAAAAAAAGAAGAAGAAAAGGAACAAACGCGCCCGCTAAGATTGAACCCAGTACCATTGGTATCTGTAATGAACATTTTAACCAGTTTAGCTGGTACTCGTATTCAGTACCAAATCACACATCTAGACATATAAAACTACTAAAGTGACAAAAAAAATGGATGTACAGCACGTGGGTGCTGCTTTTATTTCGGTCAGATATTGTGGGGTATTTTCGTAAACTTGCCAATTGCAATATTTCAGGTTTCCATGGATTTTTCATCTCTCTATCATCCCGCAATTTTTCTCACCATTCATCGTTCTTCTTCCTCTTTGTTCTCTTCTTCTCTGCGCCTTCTGGGACCAGTAATGATATCCCTCGATATTTCTCCAATATCAATCGTTAGTCATAGTCTCCTCCGCCATCTTCAAATCGTAAACAAAGAAAGTAGCTACAGGTGTCCATCGTCCTCAATCCTTCATCCCAACTTTCAAACTCAACCAACTGCTGTCACATACTATAATGTTCTCGGGTTCAGTTTTCAAAGGATTTTTTTGTCTGTATGTTGTTGTTATCTCTCTGTAATCCAACTTATCTCTTCTGCTGTATGGTGACGATTGCAACCCTAACTAGCGGTAAGGAACCCCGCACTCTACCCTTCATTCTCTTCTGTCTGATTGTGCAGCTAATAGTAGCCACCGGGAAGATAATCTTATCGATGCAAGGTCTGAGCGCGAGAAAGCCGCCGGTTATGATGAAGTTAGCGACGGTGACGAGGAGATGGAGGAAGATGGTGATTGCGGGGGAAGTGGAGGCGTCATAGGCAGGTTGAGGTTAGAAGGGATTGTCCTTATCTGGACACTGTCAATCTCCAGGTAGTGTCTCCTTCAGCTGATGCCGCTTTTTTATACTTTTTCCGCTTCCTCTCTGCTTTGAATATTGTGATATTGGAAACAATTTGTTTGTTAGACTGTTAGTCAGATTGTTTATTCTGTTATGAGAGAATCTAATGTTGGAGCAGTCACATGGAACTAAGATTTGGTAGGCTAATATGTCAACAGCACCACCTCCCTTATGGTTCTGTTGGATTTATGAAATCTAATTTTGGTTTCTTTCTCCCTCTTGCAGGTTTTAGATTTTGATTTTGAGAAATTCTACTCAGTCTCCTATCAAACTTAAATGTATATGCATGCTTAGTGTGTGGGAAGTATTACCAGGGAAGAGGGCGGAAATCACACGCCTATACTCACAGTCTTGAAGCTGGACATCATGTTTACATAAACCTTCAAACTGAAAAAGTCTACTGTCTGCCTGATGGATATGAGATCATTGATTCATCATTAGATGACATCCGTCATGTGCTAAATCCAAGGTTTATATCTTGCTAATTCTTTTTTATTATCATGAATGAATAATGATGCGCATATACTTCACCAAGTTGTTTGTGGCCTTATTCTAGGCGTTACTAGAGACTATTGTGTCATTTTGTTTACTCGCTGTTTTGGCTGTAAGGATCTTTTAGTAATTATGTGCCTAGATTTCTCCGCTGTACTTGCTGAGTCAGCAGTGTTAGTGAATAGTTTCAAGGAATAAACCTTATTTTATAAAAAAGGTTAATTCTAGATAAAATTGGTAACTTTATTTTCAGCTCTCATAATTATTCATTTCTAGCTGCATTACAATATAATTTCTGTTTTTGCAAACTTTTTGAACGGAACTGGGAGTAGGTAGAAGAAGGGTGATGATAGTTTCCATGGCCTCTACACTACCGGTGAAAGAATTGAGCGAGGACGAGCAACCTAAGCTGGCTGACGACTATTTCATCAGACCTCATCTGAGAGAATTATCAGCCTATCAATCCATTTTACCATTTGAGGCGAGTTTGATTATCTCCTTCTAAAGCTTTTCTTGAATTCTTTTTTCTTTGCGGCAGTATCCGAAAAAGCAAATATTTAATTTCCCATAACTTATTTTCTGTCGCACCTTGTTAATATTGGGAAGCAGTTGTATATGATTTGTGTTTTCTGTCGCACTTTGTGAATATTGCAACCATAACTGGCGATACGGAACATACATACTCTGCCATTTCATTCTCTTCTTTCTGTTTGTTTGCGCCTCTGCAGAGATAAATCTGAACTGCTGCTTGTTGCACACTAGATTGAGCCGGTATTATAGTTCATTGCGGAACCGTTAATATATCGAACTTATCTTTTGGTCTCTGGTGATTATAACAATGGACGTTTATAGCACAGGTACATGCACCTTCTTTCTGTTTTCTAGTCACTTGTTGAGTTTGGTTCATGTCAGCTATGGTCCATGTTTGGGTTGGAGAGATATTTAATGAGTAACGTTTCAAGTTGTTTTCATACGCCAATTGAAAGTTATGTCGTGCTTCTGATGTCTTCCTGACTTGCCAACCCATTTTGACTTGTCTGCGAGTAATCTATGCTATTTTCCCCATAAACATGTCTTTCATGTATGATATACTAAAACTGGGAGCAAAGGCAGTTATTGATATTAGCCTTTCAGATTCATGTTTTGTTGTTTTTAATACTTCATGAAATCTAACTTTGTTATTTTCATTTCACAGATACTGCTTGTGTAATTTGTGTTACTTAAATATTTGATTATCAAAATTTAGTCAGTTGAACAAGATTAAGCAGTGTGATAACTCATCCTTCCATGAGAATTTGCCAGTACAAAGCTGAACTAAAGTTGAAGCTTAAGCGGGAGATTGAAAATAAAGATGGGCTTAACTTAAGGGTATTTTTGTATGAAATTGTCATGTGGTAATTATAAAAATTACCCACTGACTACTGGAACAGGTGGTTTTTTTCTCACAGATAGAGCATGTTGCAAGGCCTGTGGTAACCTGAAAGCAACATTCCTGGTTGCAGTGGTATAATACAATCCATTTTTATTACCTGCATACTAATGTCGTATTGTCGAATTTGAATAAGGTGGAAATAGTAGTAGTACTGCTTAGAGTTGACCGACCCGGAACCGCCCCAGACCGAACTCGAAATTTGGTTCTTTTTATGTCTGATTCATGGTTAATTTGGTGAATAATTCATAGCCTAGACAAGTGAAATGTAAACACAATAACTCATAGAATGATATGTCATATCATTCCAGGTCAAGGGATCTGCCAGTAATGGTGTGTATAAGAGGTTTGCACTGGTGAGAAAACAAGGTCGACATGCAACTGTTGCATGGTCGATCTCATTGAGGAAGTGAAAGGTATTATTGCTGAGAGTTGATTTTCATCTCAGCAACTCTATCTTTGTTGCGCTCAAGTATCCTACATTGTCCCTTTTGGTCTCTAACTTTTCTAATTTTTATGTATGTATCTGTTTTAGTTTAAACAAAAAAAATCCATGATATTACCTTTGCAGGTTTTCTTCTGAAGAAAAGTGCAAAAGATAACAGTTGGAGCAACCGATGGTTGTCGATGAGAAAGCTGGCAAGGTTGGTATATTGGAAGTCAATTCCAGTATATCATATTTTTCTTCCTTGCTATCCCTGATTTCATACCAAAGGAAAATGTGGAAGGTTTGTCCTAGATAGTATCAAATTGACATTATAATGGTATTTTGCAGCTCGGATACACAAAAAAGCTGAAAGAAAGGCATTTTTGTGGTGTTATTACCCTGGAGGTACATTTTAAATTTCATTCCACAGTGCTGTTGTGTAATCTAAACAAACGATGTTCCCTGGGTGTCATCTGTTTTACATCATGTTTACAAACTTATCTTTAGGTCAGCTATAATGTTGGAAATATCTTTATAATGGCTGTTGAATTATATAATATTGAATTCATCTTGGCAAGTAGCGCTCGTCAAAATAAGCTGAAAGTGGTCAGTTGAACGTTTTATATGCCTTTGTGACCAAGAGTCAGCTACCATTCATCTATCTCTTATCTGCTCCCGTTTCATAGTCACAGGCCTTTATAATCCATGTTTATAGGGTTCTAATAATCCTCGCCTCTTCTGGGGAGCTTTTACATCAAACATGGTAGTCACCTCACTCTTCTCTTCATGACTTTTACTCATGGAAAAGGAACAGATTATTTCCACAATTTCCTAGTTATGAAGAAGAATGTATAATCTCAAATTGATTATGTGCATGTATTTCTTTATTGCTTGATCTCTGTGATTGTGTTGTTACAGATATTCACCTAGTATCTTGTGAAGCAGCTCATGTGGTGGTTGTGTAAGAAGATGGGCTATGCAAGCATGAACTGAAATTTATATAAACCTATCCTTTATTTTCCTCGGTTGTAGTGACGGATTGTATATTTTCTCAATTGATGAATCACCTTCTGTCCAGGCTTACCCTTTAACAGCATTTGCAGGTTTGAATCCTTGTAGGCCAACTTGTTTTTATTGTTCTGAATTGGGTAGTTTCAGTAATATAAGTCTGATCCCACCGAATTTTGACACTTGCCTTCAAATATTTGTCTTAGAAAAAAGAATTCAGGTTTTTACTTAGGTAAGATTTTTTGCATTTTACTCTGAAAGTATATTTTGAAGTTCATAAATTTAGGTGTTTACTGATGTAATAAGCAAAGGCTCTCAGCTAGCTCAAATTTGCAGCAAGTACAAAGCATTGGGAGAAATTATAAAGGTTCTTGAACTTTTCTAATTGCTTTTGTTTTGGAATTTGTTATCTATGAAGCATATGATTATCCTGTCGGACATTTATTTCTCTTAGATAATTGATTTAGGCTCATGTAAAGAGGGTTCATGGAGGCAACTTGGACATGGAAGGTTCATGGAGGCGAGCTGCTAAGCAGGAGTTGTTATGGTGTGTTGATAATCTTCTTTTAAAAAAGATTGAATTAGGTCTTGATGACTTATTGTTGATGGGAGTGTGAAAAAAAGATGTACATGTTGATTTGAATCACTCACTCATTGCATTTGTGGTCAAGTGTAGAAGTAGTATTAGCATACCGAAACATTTTATGTACGACATTCTATGCATTGTAACTGTAGCAAATGTAAGTATATATTAGCATATAGTAATGTAAAACTCCAAGTTGACTATGTTCTAAGTCATTAAAAGGTGGCAACGAAATAAACTTATGACACTGTGGACCCAACGTGATAGCCGTATGACTGAAGTAGGGTCAAGGTAATTTGTAAAGTATCATTGGTCCATATATTACCACGTTTTTTGAAAGTTTTGATCAGAATGGTATTCCCGCTGTATATTGTCCAAAGTCCTATGGCTACCTCCGGCAGAGAGCGGCGAACTACTTGAACAACCAGAGAGATAACTACCTGCGTTGTCAAAAACACGTTTGACCAAACATCTTACGTACGTGACTATATTTGAGATAATCCGTGTTTTAGTTAAGGTGCTCTTACTTGTAGACCTGTATCAGTCTTTTTTTTTTAGCAACTCGGCCAACAATCAGTCTCTCGTTCATTTATCCGGTTACCCATAAATGTTCATTATTACCAAATAAAACACAAGCCCGATCATTAAGAACCTTGATGTTAAAATTGTATAGGAGAAACAGGTTAATATACTTTACGTTACTAGTTTTTGAATATTTTGTAAGTGTTTTTGTTTAAATTAAGTTCTTTAGATTGAGGGTAACTAGTTTTTTGCTTTTTATATGAAAAATAATAAACTAAATTTTAAAGGTTAAGAAAGTAGTAGCTATCCTATATGTCTAAGTCTTTTTAAAAGTTATTGGTGGTATTATTTTTATCCACGGTCAAAATTGTAAAAGAAAATAATTCATCATTTACATATTAATTTTTTTATTTATGTAGCTAATATTATTTCTAAAATATTAAATATTAATATATATTTATTTATATATAATAAAATGCTTTGAATAATAGACTAATTATAATCATTTTATTTAAGTACATAAACGGTTATCAATTTACTCATAATTATTTGGTTTATATGCTGTTTTGTAGGGCTACCTACCGCCACTTTATTGGGGAGCTACATGCACATCTAGTGATTCAGCTACCTGCGACACCAAGGTGAGTTACCTACACTTTGTGCTGTAGTTATCTGCTTCTTTTTCCTGGAACAGTTTGACCAAACCCTGTCCGTGTGTGACTATAGTCAAACATTACTATCCTTTGGTCACGATTCTATAGTATGTAGTCATTCCACTGTATGAATTTCGTGAGTTAATATCCATTCGAGCTTCTGTAAATTCTTAATGTTTTTATGGCCCATTAGCCTTTCTTTTTAATGATTAAACATTGGTTCAAATCTCTAATCTGATTAATCCCTCCTTAAATAAGGTGACTAATGTTTGAAATATTTCATCTAATGCTATTTTCAAATATTAAATACTAATATAATATATAATAAAATGCTTTAAATAATAGAATAATTATAAATATTGTACTTAAGTACATACAAAAATTTGTCTATTTCCTCTTAATTTACTGTTTATTTGTAAGTTGTGATCCGTTTTTGATGGATTACCGACCGGTGACTTAAACAATATTTGAGAATGATGAATCTGGCTGATATTAAATGATAAAAACAAATATAGATTGAGTAAATAAATCCTCTTAATTATACTAGTTAAATTATTGTTTTTGAAATTTATCATCTCTCCACTCGTAACTAATAGTATCAATAACAGAAATTTAGATTATTTCCAAAAATTGATTAGAATAAATAAAAACAAATATAGATTGATTTTATCCGAAAATTTTTTAGATTTGTTGAAGTAAATTTTCTTATTTGTTAATAAAAATTAAAAAGTATATATCTAATATTTTAACTATCTTTTACACTGAAATTTATCTAACGTATATTTTTATAAACATATTTTTCTCAATAAATTGTATTAAGCTAAATGTATTATTAACAGGAGAAAGGAAAAAAAGTACATTACTAGTTTTTAAATATTTATTTAAGTGTTAATATTATTATTTATCTGCACTTTTGTGTGTAGTTACCCTGTTTCTTTTCTCTGTAACAGTTTGAACAAACCCTGTCCATGTGATTAAAGTCAAACATTACGATCCTTGATCACAATTCTATTCTGTAGTCATTCCACTATATGATTTCGTGAGTGAATATGTGTTCAAGGTTCTGTAAATTCTTAATGGCCAACAATTGGTTTTTGGTGCTGTTTATTTATTTACGTGTAAATGTTTATTTTCATGATATTTTTTCACATTTCATTGCTTTTAATCTAACTCAAATCGTAAAGTATAAATGGTATATAATCATAATAGCATCATTTTTGTAAATTCATGATATATGACATGAAGTATGAATATGAGAAAACATGATATTAATGTTAAAAAACTTATTGCTACTATTTTGAAACAATATATCATTTTGTAATATAAATTATTTATATAGCTAATGTTAATTTCAAATATTAAATACTATGTTATTTATAATAATAAAAGTCTTTGAATAATAGAATAATTATAATATTGCATTTAAGTACATACAAAATTTTGATCGGGCCCGGTCGATACCTGACTTATAGCCGAGGGTTCCACCATCTAGTTCATGAAAAGTTGCTTGTGGTCATACCAAAGTATGATCTAGTCACGTTGCACATATTAGTTTCTGGTTTTTGGCCAACATATACAATTCTATATTGTAGGGCTACCCGACGCCACCAATGACTACTTGCCCATCCAGTGATGGCAGCTACCTGAACCTTCTCCATCCAAGCTTTTTGACCAGACCCTTTCGATACCTGACTAATAGCGAGGGTTTCCACCATTTTGTCATAATAATTTGCTTTGTGGTCATACCAAGTATGATCTAGTCACGGTGACACTCATCGGGTCTAGTTTTTGGCCAACATATAGATTTTATACCCCTACAGGGCTACCCGACCACAACGATGAGCTACCTACCCGTCCAGTGATGCAGCTACCTGAATCCTCTCCGGTCAAGCTTTTTTACAGACCCTCTCGATACCTGACTTATAGCTGACGTTTACCACCATCTAGTCATGAAAATCTACTATGTGGTCATACCTAATATGATGTAGTCACGTTTGTACACATCAGATCCGTTATTTGTACTTAAATACAATGAAATATATATAATTTTTGGAAATAGCATTATAAATAATAAATATTACGTATGAATTATTTTCTTTTACAAATTTGATCACGGATAAATATACCCCCAAACAAGTTTAAATGACTTGTTATATAGGATAACTACTACTTTCTTAACCTTTTAATTTTAGTTTATTATTTTTCCTATAAAGCATAAAAAAGAATTAACTCAATCTAAAGGACTCAACAAAAAATAAAAACACTTACAAAATTTACAAACTGGTAACTTTAGTATATTAACCTGCTCCACTATGTAACGTCTGTTACTTTTTTCCTTTCTCCTACTAATAGTACATTTAGTTATACAATTTTTAGAAAATTAAGATTAAATATGCTTGTCACTGTTTATATAAATATATTGGGAAAAATCTATTTATAAAATACATATGTTTGATAAATTCAAGCGTAAATGATGGTTCAAATACTATATATTTACTTTATTAACAAATAAAATAAAGAAAACACTAAGTAAAAGTTTCTTAAACAAATCTATAAGTTTTTCTTCTAAAATCATTCGCTAATATATATTTATTTGTATCTTTTTATGTTCTACTTAGTATAATTTACTCTACCCATTTTTTGGAAAATAATGCTAAATTTTTATTATAGTTAGGAGTGAAAGGTGGTGAATTTCAAAACAATATTTAAATTTAAAATGTATATTTTTTTAACTAATTAATAATCAAACTATTTATATCATAACTGATGAATCTAGAAATTGGATTAGTTTCATCGGTTGCGGGTCAAATTCAGGTGGATTAAGAACATCGGTTTGTTGCAGGTGAGCTTAGGTAACAAATTAGAAAAAGGAGAAACGGAAAATTGAGAAAGAAAAAGCCAACATCAATACTCTCACGTAAATCCAGGTGTTAAAAAATAATATATATATATATATCCATAAACATACTGAAACAAATTGTAAACAAATATAAAGATACCATAAAATAATATGAATAAAACTAAAAATATTCTAAACTAAACTATTATTGTAAAGTAGAATATAAAATTTAAAACGTAATATTACTTAAATCATTAGAATGCATTCAAAATGCTTTTGGAAGATGTTATTCAAATGATTTGAAAGACATTAAAAATTAAAATTCATATATAATGAATTAAAAAAAATGTTAAAAAAAATTTAGGTAAAAAAAAGAGATTCTTACTCAAAAAAAAAAAGGAAACAAAACATTGAGAAACAAAATTAAATCACACTCCTAGTTTATATATGTGTTAAATATAATATCTATATATATCAACATAATATACAAAGATCACAAAACAATATCAATAATATATAAAAAATTCTAAATATTAATTATTGTAAAATAGAATTAAAACTCAAAAACATGATATTACTTAAAACGCAATATTACTTACCACCAGCTAGTCGTAAAAATCTACTATGTGGTCAATACTAACGTGTGATCTAGTCATGTGGTACAAATTCGGTCTGGTTTTTTTGCCAACATATAGAATTCTATTTGTACAGGCTACCCGACTGCACCCAATGAGATACCTGTCCGTCCTGTGATGCAGCTACCTGAATTTTCCTTTGAAACTTTTTGACCAGACCCTTTGATACATGACTAACAGCGGAGGTCTACCACCATCTTGTCATAAAATTTACTTTGTAATCATACCAAAGTATGATCTAGTCACGTGGCACTCATCAGTTCCAGTTTTGGCCAACATTAGAATTCTATACTGTATAGGGTTACCCGACTGCACACCAATGAGCTACCTGTCTGTTCGTGATACAGCTACCCGAATCTTCTCCTTTGAAACGTTTTTGACCAGACCCTTTGATACATGACTAATAGCAGAGGTCTATCACCATCTTGTTATAAAAATTTACTCTATATGGTCATCCAAAGTATGATCTAGTCACGTGCACTGAGTTCTAGTTTTTGGCTAACATATAGAATTCTATCTGTACATGGGCTACCTGACTGCACACCAATGAGTTATCTGCCGTCCTGTGATGCAGTACCTGAATCTTCTCCTTTGAAAACTTTTTGACCAGAACCCTTTTTATACATGACTAATAGCGGAGGTTACCACCATCTTATCATAAAAATCTACTATATGGTCATACCAAAGTATGATCTAGTCAAGTTGCACACATCAGGTCAGTTATTTGTACTTAAATACAATATTTATAATTATTCTACTATTCAAAGCATTTTATGATATATATATAATATTTTGGAAACAACATAGCTAGATTAAATAATAAATATTCGTATGATAATCTCTACCACGACCAAGCCAGATGATATTTTCTTCTAACAAAGCCACTATCATACCACCAACCGGCCCATCAATGAAAACCAGTCGAGTCTCACACCCAAGGTAGATAGCCAGGATACGTACTAGTGCCGCAGTACTTGAACAAGTCTCTGATTCTCAGGGCATCCATTTGGATAAGGAATTGACCTGTGGAATGGATCACGACCAGCTTTTTCCGGTGTAGAGAGCCAATGCACCATAGGGGTCCCTCTGGAACTGAGCTTTCACAAGTCTTCTCCTTTCTTCGCTGACTCTCTTGCAGTTTGAAGAAGCAGGGCCCAACATAGAAGAACCTCTCTGGAAATCCAATGGCAGAACGGTGTAAATGTTGCAAATCTTTCCTCCTTGAAGTCATTAGCTCACAACCTGATATTCAAGAGCGACCATGAATATGCAAGTCAAAAGTGCAAATTCCTACATTCAGTATTCTGAAGAGGAATTACAATCACTCATGAATGCAGATATATCTCATCATAATCATACAAAAGTGCCAGCCAAATGTGTATAGTCAAAACACATCTGCTTAGCCATTGTAGTGATCTGATCCTTGCAGGTACAAAAATTCAGACAAAGTTGAGGTTTTAACCATTTATTGAACATTTACGTCTAAGAAATCTCTTAAAATAAAATAAATTATATATGTCATCCTACAAGTATTCATCACAGCAGGGACTTATTCATAGCAACTTCTTGTCATTATAGTATTTTTCATTATATGCAAGGAAAAGGTGAAGATTATCCAGCAAAAATTCTTCCTTTCGTTCAGATTGATCAATTAGTAATACTTAAAATGTTTTAGAATGGTAATGTCTGAAGTCTGAAGCAAATTTTCAAAAAACATTCTAATCTTTGGAGAAAGAAAAGACCCCCAAACGGTTTATATGACTTCATTGTCATTAAAGATACTTTTCATTATATGCAAGGCAAGGAGAAGATTCCAGCAACAAAACTCTTCCTTCCGGAGAAGATTCCAGCAAAAACTCTTCCTTCCGTTCAGATTGATCAATTAGTAAATACTGAAAAAATGTTTAGAATAGTAATGTCTGAAGCAAATTTTCAAAAAACATTCTTAATCTCTGGGAAGAAACGCACACAAACGGTCATATGAAATAGTTAAAAAAAAATGGATCTGATGTAGCAGTCTGATGACTTAAATTTAGTAAGGAAAAGATCAACTCTTTATCACAAAAAGAAACAAGCAGAGACAAGACAGATGATTCAGACATTCTACTAGCAACTTACAGTTATATTATGAGGGTATGAACCAGTAAGCTCACGAAACCGACACACACTAAAGAGAAGGTTTTCAAAACTGTCCCTTGCATGCTCTTCAGTGAGAGCTCGTGATCTCACATGTTGTTTCTCCCCTATACATAATAGTACAATATGTAAGTAAATATCATGGTTATGTTGAAGAAGCATGTATGATGAAAAAGTACTATAGGTAACCTATCACTGACAAACATCTACTTTCAAGGCCTAAATCAAACTTCAGGATTTAGATCAAAGCCACACATGTATAAGGAATAAAATTCACAAATCATTAATTAAATATCTGATGGTAGAAACCTTTTTGGGCCCATAAACCCCCTTCTCAGTCAAAGGATAGCTAAAATAAACCAATACTAGCTAAACGTAGTTTACTCATTTCTACTCCCGCAAAGGTACTCATTCAAACATTCCGAGTGAAGAAATAGATTTTGGACAGATATCAAGACGTCAAACAAAAAAGTATGCGATAAATATCATAAGTGTCTTACTGGAGGACACAACTAGGCAAGCAAATATATCATCATGATTTCAAAACCACAAATTCCCTGTTAACCAAGAATATGAGTAAATCAACTTACACTATACCAATAAATATATTTGACTTCGCACACGAATTGTAGATACATATATGCAGCATACAAAAAACTTTTTACACCTGAGCAAAGATAAACAACACCAGAATAGAAACAACATCCTATACATATTTAACTCTTGAGTCATTGGAGAGCAGGCCAAGTATTTCTCTCAAAATACCACCGAGCTCTTATCCTCGATAAAGTAAGAAATAATACACAACTGAATATCTCATTACTTAGGCTGCCACCCACCGAACTACCAACCAAGATATATGTAAAAGGTGAAGTTTCCTTAATGAAGCATATAATACCCATGCAGCTGATTACATATCTTTTGATACTTCCTAACTCAAAATGCTGGATGCAGATATAACAAGCATCTTCTGATAGATATTAGTATGTTTGGATCGTTAGATACTTCGCTATTCACTTCCCATATTAAACAATAATAAAACTTAATCATAGTCTTAGTGTCAAACAAGTAATGCTATTTGTACTATTTTCCTTCACTAGGAAAGGAAGACACACAAGTTCAAGAGAAAAAACACCTTATACCAATCTTTCTGAACCTCAATAGCAAGCGGTATGAGACATCATAAATCAAAGGAGTTTTTTTTAAGCGAATAAATCAAGGACATTAATCAAAAGATCTGACCTTCTTTAAAAAACGAAGAAAGTATCATTCAATAAAGCACCAACATAAGATAGACCTCATTCTTTCACTAGCATATCGAAACGAATTTATTTCATCAACTTACTTTTTCTCTTTATATGTCACACACATCAATTATCACATCAAGTTTTTACTTTTTCTCTTAATACTTTTCCTCTCTGTTTTTTCTAATTTCAGCTAACTGATATCAATTATCAGATGCCAATTAGAAAAAAGAATGAGATTAAATCTAAAATATCTTGCCAGAACAAACTAGTGAATGTGTATCTGAATGCCTACTAAAGAGGGCAAAGTGTGAAACAAACTAGCTTACCAAACCAGCCTTCTGAATCAGCTACAAGCCAGTAACTCTGTGCTTCGCTTCGAGGCCCAGCATCTTTGCGAGTCTCTCCCCCACTGAACAGGAGCAGAGCCTTATCATCCTTTGCAGCAGCATCAACACCTGCCTTTATATGATCCACGAATGTGGCAGCTTGTCCAGGGTGCTTTTGATAGGACTCTAGAAACCAAGAATCTTCCTTGTCAAACTTCCCACAGCCACTACTTGTATAGATAGAATGGCCGGCAACCATTACGTATCCTCACCAACACACTTGACCCATCATTGTTGCGTCCTGGAGGTCTAGGCCGGAAAGTAGAATATGGCTTACCGGATTTGGAGAGCAGGACATATATATTCGAGATCCATTCTCGGGTGTTGTACTAATTTATTTGCTGGAAACAAAGTAGAACAATTATAAACAGTACACCGTTCAATCTTGAGCACTGCTTTTCTTAGAAGATGAGTTACTTCCTGATGAAAAAGGAAACCCGAAATTAAAAAGAAGATACATGTGACAGAAAGATAGATTAAACAGAGTATTCTTCCTAATATCGCCCAAATTAATCTCTTACAAGTGAAATTTATGCATTCTTCCTTCAATAGTCTCGTCTAAGATTCCATGGATGACGGTCACAAGTGCCTGAGTAGAAGCATTATACAAAAATACATGGGTGAGGCTAATTGATTTCCAGGTATCGGGATTACGAGACCATAAGCTTGAGTGTATGCTTATGAACATCACAGAGCAAAGGATGAGTTTGTCAACCGTAGCAGAAGTAAGAAGACGAGAGGAACAAGAAAGACTGAAAGGGATTCTTTATTATTGAGAGAGTATTACAGATTGAATGTATATGGGGAGTATCTGTATTATTGATCTACTATTCTAGACTGCTATACATGTGTATATATATATATCGACGGGCTAGTATAACCGTAAAGAAGATTACACTAATATGTAACACATACACAATATATATATATAGACAGATAGATGTAACAGATATATATATCTGTCTCACACACCCCCTCAAGGTGCAGATGGGGAAATCTGGGCCTTGTTTGTTGTCTGTTGCAGACCTAACTGTGGAAGAATCTTGGTGTATTCCTTCCCGGTAAGTGGTCTTAGTTAATACATCCGTCAACTGATGAGCACTGGGGATGTATTGGACGTCTATGAGGCTGTTCTGTAGACATTCTCTGACATAATGGCAGTCAATTTCTACATGTTTTGTCCGCTCGTGGGAGACGGGGTTCTTGGCGATGTAGATGGCAGCCAGGTTGTCACATTTGAGAGGGATTGGCTGTATGTCTCGGATGTCCAGCTCATGGAGAAGTCGAGAGAGCCAACTCAATTCTGCTGTGATCTGGCGCATCGACCTATACTCTGCTTCTGCAGAGGAAAGTGCAACAGAGGCCTGCTTCTTCGACTTCCAGCTTAATGGTGAACCGCCAAGGAGAATGTAATATCCCGAGATTGACTTCCTTGTTATGGGGCAAGAGGCCCAATCTGCATCACAATAGGCCATTAAACGGAAGTTAGTGGAATCATTGAAATGTAATCCATAACCTACCGTGCCTTTAATATAAGAAAGTGTGTGAAGGGCTGCTGTGTAGTGAGCATCAGTAGGAGTTTGCAGAAATTGACTAAGGTGCTGAACTGCATAGCAAATATCTTGTCTAGAGTTTGTAAGGAAGTTTAACTTCCCTATCAGCCTGCGATATGTGGTTGGATCTGCAAGGAGAGTCCCTGTGTCTTGCGAGAGTTTCTGATTAAGCTGTAAAGGAGAAACAGAAGCACGAGAATTTTGCATATTGTAATCACATAATATTTGGTTAGCATATTTCCTTTGAGACATGATTAAACCATCTTTGGTTTGCAGGAATTCCATGCCTAAAAAGTAACTGAGGCGACCCAAATCTTTTATTTTAAACTCGTCATGTAATCTGTTTTTCAGGTTCTTGATTTCAGTATTATCATTTCCAATGATCAGCAAGTCATCAACATAGACTCCTAAGTAGGTGTGTTTGTCATGTTTCTTTTTCAAGAAGAGGGAGTAGTCATTTAGAGATTGAGTGTAACCGAGGTGTTTTAGAAAATTGCCTAACTTGTCATACCATTGTCTCGATGCTTGTTTTAAACCATACAAAGATTTGTGAAGTTTGCAAGCTTTGTTATTGCCTGAAACAGTGAGACCTTGAGGTATGTTCATGTACACATCCTCATGTAGGTCTCCGTGTAAAAAGGCATTGTTGATATCAAGTTGATCAAGTGTCCAACCTCTTTTTACAGCAGTGATAATGAGAGCTCTAATAGTGGTGTGTTTGATGACTGGTGAGAAAGTTTCCTCATAGTCTAGGCCATATTTTTGGGTAAAGCCTCTCACTACTAATCGAGCCTTGAAGCGTTCTAGGGTGCCATCAGCATGAAGCTTGGTTTTGTAGACCCATTTGCAGCTGATGGGTTTTTTGTGTTTTGGCAAATCTACTATAGTCCAAGTATGGTTTTTCTGAAGAGCTTCAAACTCTTCTTTCATGGCTTGT
>JAIOTZ010001747.1:0-29146 GCA_023374045.1 Limonium bicolor
GTTAAGTTAGCAAGACTAAAAGGATCAATAAATTCCTTTCAAGGAAATGTTTAAGAGTTAGCAAGTGCGAAGGGCACAAACTGTTATGTAAAGACACCACATATGTCTTAAGGATCCTTAGGGATAAACATTATAGCTGGAATGGTGACCCAGCCTGTACATAGCAAGCAGATGCCTAATGCGGACACATTAATGTGCAATGAACGGATAAATTCCCAGAATGAGTACCTACACTACCAGGAAATGTTAATCTTCACAGAAGAAGATAATAACCAGTAAAGAACGCGAAAGGCGTAGCTAACGGAATGTACCAATAAGTATGAGCCAAATGTAAAGGCATAACTTAACAACACCCAGGAGCAATCCTTGAAGGGTGTTCACATCAACAATTGTTGAATGAAATGCATGACAGAAGCACAAGGGTTGAAACTAACACCCAGTTTAGACATAAGTTGTCAGGAGACGGACTGACAAACCTAAGGGGCATCCCATGAAAGGAAACGTGATGCAACGACCTTGTAATATTGTACAGAGAAGTACATGTGTGTGGACAGCCTACAATGAGCCCAGCTCAAGGCAAACAAGGCTTATAAGCCATAAGTAAGATATGTTATATAAATTCGATGGATGGTAGAAGTTTATGTTGTATAAGTGAATAGAGCGGCAAACGAACCACTGCATTAAGAGTGGGGATACCTCTCGATATTGTGACACCGCAGGAGCGGTAGTTATGTGAATCAAGTTCAAGAAATATGTTAAGGATTGACCATGTTGTTATTGAAAGAGAAATTAGCTTAGTAGTATGTGTATAAAGTGAAGCACCTGGCTGAATAACGCCGGCTTGTGACTCGAATGATCGATGCTCAAGGAGCATTCAGTGGTCATCCAAATGAGGGGTGAACCATAATATGAATAATGTAAATTTATGTGTGGAAGTTAATGTGACAGTAAATACTATGTGAGTTAGTGTTATACAATAAGTGAGAGCACGGTGCGCAGTAAGCGACCGTTGTATAAGTGTTGTTGAATAAGAATATGGTAGGTGGAACCAGTTACGAGATCAGAATTTCAGTGAAACACAGTGTGAATTCCATGGCGAATCGCATAAGGGATTTACTGTCAAGAGTTTACGCCTCTGCACTCTGTATGACTGAGTGTTTTGGTATTGCTCTTGCGCAGTAATGATCGAGTGGGATAGCTAGGAATCGGAGACATGTTAATTATAGGGGAATAATGTTATAAAGGCCGATGCATAGGAAATGCAAGGCCGCACTAATAAAAGAATACTTGTACAAAACCGAATGTGGAGACATGATTAACAGTAAGTGACTACAATAGCACTAACTGCCAAATATCGGTATGGAATATACCCCAAATATTGTAAATAGCTGAGAGAGCACTACACACTAGGTAGTAGCTCAATCTCAACCGACAGTAAGTCGGAAGGGAAAAGTCAATCAGTGTGAAATACATAGCTGTATACACAGTAAATTATCATGGAAGTGGATGGAAAGTTTGTAACTCACCGAATTCGCTAATGGTAAAAGATACCGTGCGTCGGTTGAGAAACCATTGTTACCAAGATGAAGGTGACAATTGGGGATGTACAATACAGTAAGAATAACAAAAGGGAGCAATTAAGCTCTACAGTTATTAGAGTTTCGCAGCAGAAACTAGTGAACCAGTGATTCAAATGTACAACGTGAATAACGAATATGAGTGGATGGCTAATTATTAATGCCTAAAAGCCTCACAGGCCAGGACCGAAACCGGTTATGAGTTACAACTCCAATGAGAATTCTTGGTTTAGGAACTAAACCGCCAATATGGTTAAGATCCTCTAATCAGAATCCATTGTGTAATAGACCGCGTGGAAGTTAAGATACTTCACGACGGCAAAACATTTTAAGCTAATGTTTAGTGATTGATTACGTGGGCGTAATCCCTTTTAAGGGGGGTAGAGCGCAAAACCACTTGGTGTATATTACCGTACAAGTGTACGTAGTGTATGTGATTCATATTGTGCATAGCACAAAATTATTGTTTGTTTTGATGATTGGTGTGTGTGTTACGTAAACATACACATTCATTCATGGTTTAATTGTGGTAATTGCGCACAGAAGATGCGAATACCATTGTGATAAGTGTGTGTGTTTGTTAACAGTTGTGTGTGATTGTACAAGTGTGGGGAGTAGATAAACTCCCGGGGGAACAAAAGCCCCGACAGTGTATAAATGTAAAACCAGGTGTTGTATTTTGGATAAAATATATGTGTTGTATTTTGGATAAAATATATGTATATATATATATAAGTGATGCATGAAAGGGCATGATACCGACATAGAACCTAGTGAGAATAAGATTCCCTAGGCAACAGGATTAAAAGTGAATGGAGGTAACCGATAGACGGAGTTCTATCCTTTGGAGATGTTGTGATCATGACTAGAATGATTCAAAAGATAGAAAATTGGAAATGAGTGACTTACTTGATGCTTGAAAATGAAGTGGGAGGTGGAACTTGATTTGCATGTGATCAAGGGAAACCGAACACAAATTGGGGTGGAAGGATAGTTCAACACTGATGCTGATCACATCAGGGTTGGATGACTCTTGAAACTCCCTATAAGTGGTCACAAATAACCACGCTAAGGAAAGAAGCAAAGAGCTTAAGTTGGACTTGGAGTTGTGTGTGTTTTCAAAAGGATTTTAAATTGGTATTTATAAAACGTTGATGGATACTTTACATAATTAAAGTCTTCTTACTTAACCTCACAAGGAAATTTTAAACTTATGTGATTGTTTTAATCTCCTAAAGGCACGGGGACGGAAGGTGTCCATCGCGACCGGGTTCTGCGGGATCACAGTGTATATCAAGGATATTTTTGATTGCTATACATGCTCTGACATGTTGTGTGGTATGTGTAATGAATGTTGTTTTGACTTGGATTTCCTAAAGTGTATACTACATAGACCTATGTGTCTAAAGACTGTTATGTTGTGGGGACCATGTGTCCAAATGTTGTTATGTTACCCAAGACCAGTGAGTCAAAGGGGTTGTTATGTATGTGTAAGTGTTGTTAAGATACCCGGACCATAGAGTCCGAGGTTATCATTTGGATATGTTATGTTATGTGTGGATGTGAATGTGTTGCCCGGACCACCAAGTCCGAGGTTGTGATGTAAAGTGTGTTGGTTATGGAAGTCTATTTCCAAGTGATTCCTGTGTTCTAACCTAATGATGTGTGAAAAGTGTGAACTTCGAGGACGAAGTTCTTTTAAGGGGGGTAGATTGAAATACCCCAAACCTTGATAGGTGGTTTAAATATCAAATTATGGTATGTAAAGGCTAAAAAGTGCCTTAGTAACATCAGTGAATAATTTAAACCATAATAAATGCAATAAAGCATTAAGACACAGTTTGAGCAAAAACATGCTCTAAGCTATGAGTGAACTTGGTTGGGACCCAAAGAGCCTACCAAGACTTGATAACATTTAATTATGATTTAATAAGGCTAAATAAGTCCTTAGGAAACTTTGGTGGACAGTTAAACCAAATAAAACATAAGAAAATACCTTAAAGTCAATATGAGCAAAAATGTGCTCTAAGCTTGGGATGAATGTGTATAGGACCTAATGGTCATACCTATACCTTATTTATATGTTAATGAACATATTAAATCAATTACTAAAGAAAACCAAGCTTGAAAACAAGTTAAAACACAAAATGTGCTTTAAGGAGTCTTAAAGCACGTTTTTGAAAAATTGTCTTGTAAATGAGTTTTGAATGGCTAAATGTCCATCATTACTCTTTAATTAACATGTGTACTATATAGTATCACATTTGGGTGGCCATATTAGTGGGAAATCAAAAATTTCACTTCTATGTGCCTTGTATTTGTGAATAGTAATTTTTACAAGCTAGTTTGTAACATATAATGTTATAAGTAATTAAATTGGTCAACAAAGACCAAAACACCCTCCTAGGCATAATGGTGGCCGGTTTTTGTAGTGAGGAGTCACCAAGTATGTTAACTTGTTAAGTAAATAAATGTGACTCATAGTTACTATTTGCTTTAAGACTTAAATATCTTCAAAAGTAAGTTCTATCTTCATTCTCCCTTCCTTTCCTTCATTTCACACGGTTCCACACTCTCTTCTTCCTCTCTTCTTCTTGTTCTCTCTCGGTGATACATAATACAACCATGGAAGTCCATCTTTGACCACATGTAAAACCTAGCTCACTTAACCAAATCAAAAACAAACACCACCATTCTCTTAGTTAAGCCAAGCTCTACAATCTTGTCCTTTCAAAACTTCAAAACCTCCATTTCGGTGCCAAGAGAAACCACCATGGGAGGAGCTTGAGCTCACCTTTTTACATATTCATGTTCTCCTTTGCATCAAGGTAAGGAAACTCAAAGAAAATCCATGTTTCCTCCATGTTTCATGTTGTCCGAAAATTCACCTCACAATGGTGTATTTATCTTGCTTGTTTTAGCTTCATTTGAATCTTCCAAGGGCTAGGAGGAGTCCTCTCTTGATACTTATTCAAGTTCTCTTCCAATTCCAAGGTAAAACAATTACCTTAATGTGTTAAAAACAATATATGTAACTAGGGTTTACAATGAGATGAAGCTTAATGCTTGAATACTCATTCTATTGTTTGTATAATGTTTAATAGTTGAAAAGGGACCAAGTACCCCACCGGTTTGTAAGGAAACAAGAAAGAAGTTTGTGAGGAAAAAGAGGTAAACAAACTATCTCAATGTAGTTTAAATGCCTTAAGAAAATGAGCTTGATTTGCTTGATAAAATACCTAAGGAGCCAATGGTGAGTGACCTAGTAAAGTGTTCTCAAGGAGACTAGTAAAGGAACATATGTTTTGGTGTATGTATTTGCAGGTCAAAGGCATTATTTATGTGGGAAATTCAGTGTTTAAGGTTATGCAATTTAAGGGCCTAAGAGCCATGTTATTTAAGGGCCTAAGTGCCAAGCAATTTAAGTTATGCACTATATTGTGATGTAGTGCTTAATGTGTGAAGTTTGTGTATAAATGTGTTTGATGGATTTTAGGTGTTTTGAATAAAATAAGGTAAAAACCTAAGTGTTTGGATGTGAGTAAATACAAGAGAAGCTATGGCCAAATTTGGGAAATGTGTAAGAAGTTCTAAGTGTGGTAAGTGAGTTTTGGTGAACTAGAAAGTGTTAAAGGTGAATCAATGTTACTTGAGAAGAAAACATGTGTTAAGGTGATTTAGAGTGATGCAAGAATTTAGGTGTTGTCTTGGAAGTTCTAGGAATTCAATGTGTGTTTAGTGGATGTGTTTAAGTCTTGGAGGAGTTTGTATAAGGTTTAGGTAATGTTGATATTCAAGGAACAAGTGATGTTTAGGCATGATGTAAAAAGGAGATTTAGTTAGTAAGAAAAGAAGTTGAGAGATGATGATAAGGTGTAGGGGAAACACCTTGGTGTTGTGGTCATTATAGGTGAAATACCACCTAGAAATCATAAGGAGAAAACATCGTAAGTGTTAGGAATTTAGTGGAGATATAAGTAAAGGTTTAAGGAATTAGGAGAAATAGTTTTGAGAGTGTTTAAGGATATCTTAAGGGTGTGTTTGAAGTGCCAAATGATGTTAGAACACATTAAGAGGCCTTAGGAGAAGTTTGGTGAAGAATTGACAAGTTTGGGTAAGTTTAGGAGGCGACCGACCCAGGGGCCGACCCAGTTTGTGGGTCGGTCGAGCCTCTGTTATATGTTAGGAAATGTTCGGTAATGGTCCGACCCAAAAGGGTGGGTCGGACATGGGTCGGTCGGTCAGGTTTCAAAGGAAGGAAAATGTTCGCACATGGACCGACCCAGGATGGTGGGTCGGACGTGGGTCGGACGGGCATGACTGTAAGGAAGTAAAAAGGGGTCTGTAATGGACCGACCCAGATGTGGGTCGGTCGGTGGGTCGGTCGGACCAAAGATGTTGTTTAAGGTTATGAAATGATGTGTAATGATGGGGATTGGTAGGTAATGATGTTATAAGAATGTTGAGGACATGTTAGGTGAGTTTAAATGGCAAATAGGTGGGTGAAAAGTTGTATCAAAGTGTAAAAGTAAAACAAGTTAAAAATGTAAAGTTATGTAACAAAGTTAACGGGGAAAGTTAAGCATTAGACGCTAAATAAACAAGCATGCTACCCCAATGTTAATAAAAACACATGTGATGTTAACAGTTGTTCGAGGATTGCTCGAGGAACATAAATGGACAGGATAAAGTGGACTCCGGTGACAGGTATGGTTTTCTTGCAACCTGCGTCCTACCGGATTACACCGGCTTGTATGCCAATGTGTTTCTGTATGTTTGCCACGTTGTAAGATAAAACATGTAATGAGTTTACAGTAATTCATATATGTGGCGTGTTCAACTCCGATACCATCTAACCTCGAAAGTGTTAACCTTAGTTAACTGAGTCTAGGATCACATGAGAGTTCGGTATTCGGAGTAAACGACCCGCACCATGGGACGTACTAACCACGGCTATGCGTGTGTTAAATGTGTGATATGTGTATGTGAATGTAGGGATCTCCCTTGTATGTTTAACCCAGTTGTAATACTGTATGAGTTGTTATGTGACAGGCTCCATAGTGGAGTTCTAAGTATTGTCTAAAGTAAGCATGTACTAACAGTAGTGAGGAATCCGGTTTGGCCGGTCGCGCGTTGTTTGGGAGAGGGTATCCTTCCTAGCCTTACCCTTCTCTTTGTTATGGTTGTTTCCCTCACGGGTTATGATCTCCCATTAGCTTACTCCAAAGCTTACCTATTCTGACTTATGATCGGTTTAGTGGGAACCTGTGTTTGTGTGGTGTGTTAGGGCCTCCAAACCCGAACCGCCTTAACTTAAGTTACTCGTCCAACTATTAGGACGGTAATGAGTGTTGTTGTTATTGTATAACGAGCTTATCATGAGACTGGCAACATTCTCTAGGCTCACCAGTGTGTAAACAATGTTTGGGTCGGTTCCTAAGAGAACCCTTCCCGTTATGTTATGTGTTTTGTTATGATGCAGTATTCATTGTGGTATTATTGTTGTGTACGTAGTAACGTGCAAAGTATTGTTAAGTGTTGTATGTAGTGTATGTTGTAGGTTGTATAATGTGAAGTGTGTTGTATAACGTGAAGTGTGTTGTATAATGTGTAGTGTGTGGATCATGGATATGATTCCCAGTTTGTGATAAGAGGCGTTTAAGGATAACCCGATTTAAGGGTATGTGTCGCCTATTAAGGAAGTAGCTCCATCAGAGGAGGAATACTCTAGGCATGATGAATACCAGGAGTGACTTATTAAGTAAGGATATATTATCCGTTGTTGAGCCCATTGAGGCGAAATGTTATGTGATGTGTGTTTATTGTCACATGCATGATTTAAATATAATCAACTGCATGCTAAGACGACAATTAGTTGTGCGTGGCCCGGTAGCATGTGGGCTGCGGGATTACCATACCAGCAAAGGTGCTGAGCCCCTTGGGGCCACCCCTTTCTCTTCTTTCCTATTTCAGGTACGAAGTGCTGGAAGCCGTTCGAGAGTAGGACGGGTAGTCATTGTACATGGGTATTCATTTAAGTGTATGTATACAGTAGGTGTAGTAAGACCGATATTGTTGTCGGCATCAGTTTATAAATACTCGGTATAGTTGTTAAGGTGTATATTGTTGCTGTTGTTAATGGAAAGGGATATTAATGTATAGTTGCTCGGGAATTTAGCCCATCAGACCGGTACATTGTGTATGTAATAGCCTTGTTAGCCACGTGGGTGGCTAACGGCGTGTAACACCAACAAGTTAAGTAATGTGATGAGGTTGTTCTTCCGCTGCAGTTTGTTGTAAGTATGTTAATGTTGGATGGGGTGTTACAGTTATACATAATTTTTATACCAAAGTTTGAAGCTTAAATCAAACTTAAACTTAATAAACTTTAATTATATAACTTACTCCTTAAATCAAGACAATTCTTGTACTTGATTTCTCCTTGAATTCCAAGCTCTTCAAATGCTATCTTGATGAAGGTATTTCGGCCTCCTTGTACATATGTAGGAGATCCATTTGTTAGACTTCTAACAAGAATTTATAAATAATATTTGTAGTAATTTTGCAAGGGTTTACCTTAGGAATTTAACAAGGTATTTTTGGTACACCTTGGGATGATTGTAAATCCAAGTTTCCTTCATGAAATAATGAAGAGAATATGAGTTTAGAAGCTCTTAATTTTTGAAAATTGCTTAAGGTAATTTACTAGGATTTTCAACACAAAAATATACCTTAACTTGATCTTGTTGTTCCTTGTGTTGTTGTTGAATCTAGGAACCTCCTTGGAACACCTATGCTTGGCAAAAATTGTTGAAGTTGCTAGGATGATTTCTTGCTTCAATACTTAGGAGATTTAACTAGGAAATTACATTAAAATGGTGTTAGAACTTACAACACCATTAATGGAGCTTTAAGGCTCTAAGGAATTAACTTAGCAAAGGAAGAAGAAAAGAGAGAGCTTGAAGACTTACCAATTCGGTTGGATGAGCAAGGAAGGAAGGACAAGCTCACGTAGGTTATTAAGGTAAGACAAGAGGAGGAATCAAATGGGAATTATTGTCATGTAACATAGCATTATTCTATGATTTGTTTTTGATTATTTGATTTCATAATTGACTACAAAAGTCTCCCAATTTAGACTAGCCTTACGGCTGATTGGCAAGAAGATAATTGTGGCTTGATTGATAATTTGAAAGAAGAAGACAAAGAGTAGAATATGTAGGTATTTCTTTTGATTTTCTAAGATGACTCACATGCTATAATTGTCTTCTTTTCCCTTGTAAAAATCGGCTACATGGACTGAATGGAGCACTTGATTTTTGCTTGATTTAATAAGGCATATACACCTCCTTTACTTATTGAAATCGGCCAGCATGTGCCATAAGAGACAAGTTGATTTTGTTTGTTTTGAACAAGAGATAATGCTAGTTAGGTATTTGTCTATCTTGATTAGTTTATTAGCAATCATCCTCCCCCTTTTCCTGATTCAAATCGGCACTCACATGCCAATGGAGCAACTTGCTTCCTTTGTTTAATTGCCTAGTCAAAAGTATGACTAGATTTGCATTTTAATCTCATTATCTTAATATAAGCTAATCTTCATTGTTTTCTTGCAGGGGAAATCGGCAATGGAGGTCCATTTTACTGATTAAATTGACATATTATCACATGGTACATGCTAAGGTGAGTCACCATTCCATAAGGCAATTTTTGAAGCAAAATCTAGCCAAAACAGACCCTAAATGGCGCCCCATATAGAGGCCAAATGGGATTTATTTTTAATTTGATTTTTGTTACACTATATTGTACTAAGATCATACTAATATGTGTAATAGGTTCCAGCATTTAATTGGTGCATTTACATCATGGTAAAAGATGAAAGTTTTAAGGTAAAAATGCTGATTTTAGGTACCTTTTTGATCCAAAAATCGCCCCCACTTGTACTATGAATTTAGTACTGGAATTAATTGATTTAGAAGTTCAATTTATCCCCTTTTAAGGTTATCAACTCGTGGCTCCTCAAAAATTTCAAGGCAATTGCGTAGAACGCGTTCGTGACACCCGAATGTGCGTTTTTGTGCTTTAAGAATTTCTGGAAAATAATTAGTCACTATGAGTTCCAAGTGTTTATTGACATTTTTTTATAGTCAATAATAATATTTTAAGGTGTTACTTTGAGATATATGTGGTTATATAAACTCGTAACTCAATTTCCAGGCTAACGGGACACTCCCGGGGCAAAATGGAGCGTTAAGAAATTCGTCTAAGCACTTTGTTAATTTTTGAGAAATTAGCTCAAGAAACCTCTTTGGAACAATGAATATTGATGATAGGAACTGTTAGAATGATTTATATTGGAGTTCGTGCCACTTCGGTACCTCTCCGGGGCACTCTCTGGGGTTTATGGGGCCCTCTACGGGAACCTCCGAGAACTTTGTCTTTAACTGAGAATTTATCTTGATAACTTCATCTTAAATGTTCATTAAAGTGTTATTGTGTATTTAGAATGAAGTGTAATGCTTTACTTTATTTAATAAAGTATTTCCGGGACTTTCGGGCCTTAAGGGGCCCTTAAGGGAACTCCCGGGCATTTTGTATTTTTACTCAGTTATAACTGAGGACTTGTGTTTTAAAGGTCATAAAATGATCCTTGATTAACTTCATATGAGTTTTATAGCTTATATAACTTGATTAGCTTAAGGTCGGGCTTTAACGCTCGTTTTTGACCTTAAGGAGTTTAGGTGCGTTTTAACGCCCAAGTGTTTATATACTTTTATTAGGGTTTAATAATCCCCTAAATAATACTTATTTATCATTATTTCATTATTTAAAGGTTAGGGGTATTTCAGTCTACCCCCCTTAAAAGGACTTCGTCCCGAAGTCATAACTTATACTTGTTCATCCTATGGAATCAAGTTCCTCATATCTATTCATGTATACTTATCATTCTTGGGTGTCAATACTATATTGACACTTCTACGTTCCATCTGTAATCTAAGTGTATGCAATTCATACAAACATATTCTTACTCATGATAATCACAGCATAAGTAACTTGATAAATACTGTAAAGCAAATAAGTGTACTCTTTTATTAATCATCCAAGTGTTACATAGAACACATCAATAATCATTCACTTAATACCAACCATCCAACCAATTGCACACATGCGCAACAATTAAACACAACAAACAACCAAACACAAATCAAGATAGACTATAGATATGCAAGTCGCATGTGGTGCTCTACCCCCCTTAAAAAGGGTTACGCCCACGTACCCCCACAAGTATACATCAAACTAAGAGAAAAGTGCTGGATACTTGTCTCGCATGGAGTCTTCTAACTCCCATGTTGCCTCCTCAATGTCGTGGTTTGACCACAGAACTTTAACCATTCTAATGGTGTTGTTCCTGGTCTCCCTAGTCTTGGAGTCTAAAATGCGAACTAGGGTCTCCTCATATCTAAGTGTAGGATCTAGCTCGAGTGTCTCGGGCTCTAAGATATGCGATGGGTGAGGTACATACTGCTTTAGCTTGAAATGTGAAACACGTTGTGCACTCTCCCAAGCTCAATAGGTAAATCTAACCTGTAAGCTAATGGGCCCATTCGCTCCGTGATGAGGTACGGTCCTACATACTTTGGGCTAAGTTTGCCCTTCTGCCCAAATCTAAAAACTCCCTTCATAGGTGAAACTCTAAGGAAGACTCGATCGCCTACTGCGAACTCGAGGTCTCTCCTACGGACATCAGCATAAGACTTCTGTCTGTCCTGGGCTATCTTCATGTTTTTGCGTATTTGCACAATATCTTCCTTCATCTGGTCTAGGTATTCTGGCCCTATAATGATGTTCTCACTGGCCTTGTCCCAACATAGTGGTGTCCTGCATGGTCTGTCGTACAATGCTTGAAATGGTGGCATATGAATGGTTGCATGATAGCTGTTGTTGTAGGCAAACTCGATCAAATGTAGTCGATCTATCCAGCTTCCTTGAAAATCCAAGGCACAAGCTCTAAGCATGTCCTCTAATGTTTGAATTGTTCTCTCACTCTGTCCATCTTTCTGTGGATGAAAGGCTGTACTTAGCTTCAGCTTCGTACCCAATGCCTCCTGAACCTGCTGCCAAAATCTGAAAACAAACCTTGAATCTCTATCTGACACTATAGACTTCGGTACCCCGTGGTGTCTGATGATCTCTATTTGGAAAATATCTGCTAGTTTGGGAACTTTCCATGTGTCCTTGATAGGAATGAACTTAGCTACCTTTGTCAGTCTGTCGACGATGACCCATATCATGCTAGCACCTCCTCTAGTCGGTGGAAGACCTACTACGAAATCCATGGATATATCCTCGAACTTCCAATATGGAATGGGCATCGGCTGTACTAAACCGCCCGGTCTCCGGTGCTCAAATTTCACTTTCTGACACGTCATACATCTGGCCACAAACTCTGCAACATCTTTCTTCATACCACTCCACCAGAAATGTAGTTTCAGATCCTTGTACATCTTCGATGACCCTGGGTGTACTGTTAAGGATGAGCAATGAGCTTCCTGCAATATCTTTTCCTTCAAGTCTGGGCTGGACTCTGGAATGCACAAACGGCCATTCAGTCTGATTAACCCGTCTTCACTGAGTACAAAATCATATTTATGTCTCTCAAAGATACCGTTAGTCAGCTGCTGCCTGATAGTCTTCATGTATTGGTCATTTTCCTGAGCGCAACGTACCTCCTCGATGAGGCCGTCATCTCCAGTCATGGCAAAGAAGGAATGAACTCTACGGCTCAGGGCGTCAGCAACAACATTTGCCTTGCCCTCCTTGTACCTGAGGTCGATGTCGTAGTCCTTCAGAAACTCGACCCATCACCTCTGTCTCATGTTCAGCTCCTTCTGTGTGAATAGATGTTGAAGGCTCTTGTGATCTGAGTAAACTATTACTGTAACTCCATATAAGTAGTGTCGTCAGATCTTCAGTGCAAAAACAACTGCTCCCAATTCCAAATCATGAGTCGGGTAGTTTTCTTCATGCTTCTTCAACAGTCGTGACGCATAAGCAACAACCTTTCCATTCTGCATAAGTACACACCCTATCCCTGTGCCTGAGGCATCGCAATATACTTCAAATCCGTCGGTCCCCTCTGGAATGGTGAGTATTGGTGCCGACGTCAGTAGGTCCTTCAGTGTCTGAAAGGAACGCTCACAATCTGCTGTCCATACAAATGGAGAATCTTTCTTCATCAGGTTAGTCATAGGTTTCGCCAGTTTGGAGAAATCTTGTACAAATCTGCGATAGTAACCAGCTAATCCCAAGAAACTCCAGATATCTGTCACTGTCTTCGGTCTCGGCCAAGTCTTAACTGCCTCAATCTTCGCAGGGTCTACAGATATACCGCTTGTAACACCCCATCTCAATCCAAATGTGGTTTCGCAACTTAACAACATATATATAAATATCACAGCGGAATTCAATACACTCCAGGACCTTGCCACGGTCTGACTGACAGAATATACCGAACGTTAGTACATACATATCTTAACCAAATACATATCCTTCTTACAAATCCCCTCACATCCTATACATCTTACTAACTCAAAATGCCATACGAGTGTACATGCACAACTCGTAGGCCACACTTAACCCGTAACACGTCTACCTCATCTTACTCTCGTGATGGCCGCCTCCTGACGTCCACCTGTGTAGTAAAAACAGCCCCCAAAGGGGGTCAGCACGAATGCTGGTACGATCCTCTCATGGCCCCCAAGCTAACGTGGCTACGACGACTAATTGTCGATAGCATGGAGGTTGATTAGATGCACAACATAATAGAAAATGCAATAAACAATAATCCAAATATGATCAATCAAGTTCAAACACAATGAACGACTTAGATGCGTTCCCTTAATTAGAGGGTTAATTATTTAACTCCTTTGGTTATGTTTCCTCTTAATCTCAGTCCAACCTTGTCTTCCCTCAATCTTAGTCTTATCTTAGTCTTAGAAAACAACCATCCCTTTTAAAAGGAGTGGATGTAGCTTATCTCAGTCTTATAATACAAACCATCCTTTAAATAGGAATGGTTGTAACTTATCTCAAACCTTATCTCATATATGTCAACCGTTCTCTCATTAGAACTGGTTAACCCTTAGTTCGTTGTTTATTTTCGTAGGGCTTGGTTAACCCTTAGTTCGTTGTTTATTTTCGTAGGGCTTGGTTAACCCTAGCCAGCAGCAGGTCACTTACCGGCAATAAACAACATTTTTAATTATTGGGGATGTAGGCTAGATCCCCCCACGCCATCTTAATGCCACCTACCTTGGATTGAATGTCCAATGTAGCTGAGCCGGCAACCGACCCTAGGCAACAAGTCCGAAGACAAGTCCTTAAGCGGAAGTCGGATCTGCTTTAGATACCGACCCCCTTTCCTTAGCATGCATGACCGGAGTCAATCCCGGGTTCCTCACTCCCCCCAAGTACCAGTTAGTAAAAGTCTCAAGACAGTGTTTGTTAGTTAAACCTCTTTCGGTTTTTAACAAACTAATATTAGGGAGTGTTCCTTAGTTTCACACGATTCCTTACTAAACGTTAGTTAGTAGGTTCTCACGGTAAGTTGTGTTAGTTTTCAAACATCACACAACAATACAATAAACATAATGTTCCGGTTGCATGCTTTATCTTGTTTAGTGAGCACACAAAACAAATAGCACACAAGCCAAGGGACACCTCGTTAGCAAGCAGGTCACAAGAAGAACTGTACCGTTCACCGTTGGTCGTTTGGTTGCTTACTCTCCTCCGGAGTCCAAACTCTCAAGTCCTAAAACATTGATTCAGTTTTAGGTTGTTAATCACTTAACTCAATTCAACTTAATTAACTTACTTAACCCATAATGATTCCCCACCTAACACTGATAAGTGCGAAATATATATACTTTTAGGATTACAGTTCTTCCTATTTTGCTAACAATTCATGCCATATTTCTCACTTATCATATGCTTTTCCTTAGATTTATATTTATAGAGAACTGATATATTTTGTGTCAACTGCAGAAAACGAAGACATATATACATATATATATTATATATAATAATATATGTATATACATATATGCAGCACGCCAATTATTTTGTTGCATGGAATTCACGTTGCATTATACAAGACGAGATCACGAGATGGGCCACATTTAACTAATGAAAAAATAATAATAAATGGGATGCTCCCTTGGATTTGTACGCGGCCTCAAAAAGGAAATCAGAAGAGAGGGCTGTCGTGCTTTCTTCTTTTGGAAAGAAAAGAAAATTCACGCCGGCGATTAAAGATAAAAAAATGAAAAGAGGGGAGCACTAGCCACTGTTGGATTGGAATTCTCGGACTCCATAAATTGGAGTGGCGCCCCATTCTCTCCGAGCCCCGGGCCTGCTGCTTGCACATACCATATACATCATCATCACTGTTCCAGCCGATGACATCCATCACTACACCCCATCGTCCATCATCATCTTCCGCCAGCAATCACCAACCCCCACGCACAGGCCCCCATCCACACTCACCTTCCATCCACTACCGATATCATCACATACCCTCACCAGCCGCTTTCATCCATCCTCGACGGCGTAGTTCGGGAACGAGCAGTAGTTCGACACGGGTGGCAGTCCACCGAGCAACAGCAAGATAGACCGAGGGTTTTAGTAAACTGATTATATTTGTGTTGTTTACATTATTTTTTGTTACAAGTTATTTAATGTTTATTCTAATGTTTGTTCAAATATTTGTTTGTGTTTCTAGAAACATGAGCGAGTAGTTTTATTTAGCTCCCCGGGTTAGGGAAGCGAATCGTTTTTGTAGAATTCTAATTATGTAGATTTGTCACTATTATTATAATTTTGCAATAGTTTGATTCCTGTCCTTAATGCGCTTGGATTTTCTGGCCAATTTTCTAAGTGATTTTTGTAGAGCTTATATCAAAATGCGGTGCTGAGATTAAGTTCTAGACATAGGAAATCAAACCGGATTAACGACTAGAAGCATGGCTTGCCTATAGGTTAATCTGTCTCTAATAGGAATTGTGTTTATTGCAATTAACTTGAATTTAACTTGGGCATGGTTTGCGGCTTGTTATTTCAGTTAGTTAGGGTTCGTTGTACAAGGACCGGTCAACGAACTATGTACAATTCCAGAGTTTATTGCATAAAATAGTGAAAATTGTTATTAATTGAATTCGACGAAATAGACGAGTGGAATAACCCGGGGATCGTTTTTAATTCACTAGATTTTTTAACCGATATTTGTTTTGTTTATTTTTATCGTTTTGTTATTTTAGTACTTTGTGTTCGTTAGTTGATTTAAATTAATTGAAAACCTGAAAAAAGTGACAATTTCCTGTTTTCTTAGTTTATTTAGTTTCTCGGTTAGATTAATAATTTGTCAGTTAATTGAACGAGGTCCCTGAGTTCGACAACCCACTTAATCACTATACCCGCAAAACGATAGGTACACTGCCTAGGTAGAGATGGTAACATATTTCTGCTAACAAACACCTCTTAAGTTTTACAACTTATTCTTATAACTTAACCTTAAACTTTTAAGTTTATACTTAACTTAATCCCTTAGGTCTTTATACCTCTAATCATCAATGCCCTTTTAATGGGGTACCATTAATACCTCTAAACTTTCTTAGGGTTTCTTTCTTTCTTTTTTTTACAACTTAAGGGTCGACCGACCCTACCGACCGACCTTACCCAAGGTCGGTCCATTCCAGAACTTATTGCCGTTTGTAAATTTTACCCCGACCGACCTTGCAAGTCCGGTCCCCAAGGTCGGTCCATTCCCGAGAGTTTTTCCTGTGGAAAATTTAGGCCCGACCGACCTTGTCAAGGTCGGTCCCAAGTTCGGTCGATTCCAGAGACCAATCCCCGTACAAAATTTTAGACATGACCGACCTTGTAAGTCTGGTCCCAAGGTCGGTCCATTCCAGAGACTCAATCCGTACCTAAAATTCAAGCCCGACCGACCTTGCAAGTCCGGTCCCCAAGGTCGATCCATTCCAAAAACTCTTTCCGGTAGTGTAAACTGGGCTCGACCGACCTTGCAGGTCCGGTCCCCAAGGTCGGTCTGCTCCAGACCTTTGTTTTTAAATTCCCATTTGACTCCAAACTTCTCCACAAGTTCCCCCATGTGTCCTAATACCATTTAGGCACTTAAACTCACCTTTGAACTTCCACCAAACTCTCCAAAACAATTTCCAAAGATCTTCTTAAACATTCACTCAATCCCTTTTAAAACTCCTAACACTTAGCACTTATTTCCTTACATTTCCAGCTTGTAACCTTACCAAACTTCAACCAACCCAAGTGTTCCCTCCTTAACAGTTTGAGCACTTCATAAACATCATTTTCCATCTTCAGTTCATTTACCAAAACTTCCTCAAGTCACCTTGCATATCCATGCACAAATTCCTCTCTTTTCCATTTGTTACTCATCATTCCTAAACTCTTGGACATACCTAAACATTTCTTCCCATCCTCTTAGCACCTTAACCTTGTTCTTCTTTACCTTGACCTTCCTACACCCTCCTTAGACATCTACATCTCTTTTACTCAATTTACTCACCATTCGCATGATCTTACACTCTTATACATTCCTAGTCAATCTACAACATTCTCCTTCAATCTTCACTCCCATCACCTAAGTCCACTCATTACCATCTAAACTAAAATCTTATTGTTCCACCACTAGCATCCTCTTCACTTACGCAAGCTTCCCAAAACTCTCATTGTTATATTCCCTAGTTCATAACTACATCACCTTAAGGCGTTATACATCTTTTCATCCAATTTTTTGCACAAGTTTAACCATTACTCATACTATGACTTTGGTGTGTTCAATACACCCACCTAAACTCTAATTTCCTCATAGACACTTCTAGGTCATTCTAAACCTCAAGAACTCCTTAGTTAACTCATTTCCACTCAAATTCCTCAGAATGATCCCTAGTGAATCCTAGGGCATCTTAACTCACCACTACCACTTAAACACTTTGTTTTCTACTCAAATTTCGCCATAGCTTCTCTAGTATATTATCATGCCCAAATGCATTGTTTTCCTCATTCAACCATCTCACACACATCAAGTTCTTTCTCATCTTACTTTCTCACCCAATTCAACTCATTCATAACAAACTCAATATAATGCAACAATCTTAAATTGCATAGCACTAAGGCTCTTAAATGACATGGCTCTTAGGCCCTTAAATGACTTAAACTTAAACACTGAATTTCCCACATATAAAAGCTTTCAACCTGCAAATACACCCATCAATCTCATAGTAGTTATAATGCTCTTAAAATCCATCTTAAACTTATATTACTAACTCATTCTCATTGGCTCCTTAGTCACGAGTTCATAAGCTTGTTTAAGTTCTTTTTCTTAGGTTATATAACCCATCACACAATGTAAGCTCTAAGCCACATTAGTACCCACCTAAAACTCATCCCTTGAAACTTAAACCACCATTAGGTAAGCAATTTACCTTGTCTTTCTCAAGTTTCTCTCAACTTCCTCCTTAGGCTCCTTCCCTTGGAAATCTCGGCCACCATTTTAATTTCCCTTGCCAATGTTCTAATCAATATACATTGACTCTCATGAGTGCTAAATAATGCACTAACCTTAAGGAGTAAACCCTAGGTTAAAAATGTATTTTAAGGTATTAAAATGAATGTTTTACCTTGAAGTCTTAATGTGGGCTTGGATATGAATCAAGAAGGACCTCCTCTAGCCCTTGGAGAATAGAATCGAGCTAGAACAATGGATAAAACAAGGCTCCATGAGAAGGTAATTTTCGGTCATGAAGAAGAAGTGGTGTAAACATGGTTTTTCTTACATTTTCATTACCTTGGATGAATGGAGAACCAAATGGGCTCTTTAAACTTGATTTTCATCCATCAATGGAGTTTTCTCTTGGCACCAAAATGGAGCTTTGAATGATTTGAAAAGATAGAAAGGAGGGCCTTGACTTAACTAAGATAAATATGCAATTTGTTTTGGATTTGGAGCTTGGAGTTGAACTTGACAAGTGAATGAAGATGAGGAGCCATGGCTGAAGCTTCACGTTTTTCCTTGGAAGAGAAGAGGAAGAAGAAACCAGTGGGAAGAAGAGAAATGAAGAGAGAGAAGAAGAAAGGTGGCTTATAAGAAGATATTTTGTTTTAAAAAAGCAAATAGTACTTTCTTTACTTTTCTTCCCTTTCTTTTCTTATTTGATGAAGTCTATGATGACTCATCCCTTAGAAACTGGCCCCCTCCTTAGATAAGGCTAGTCATGGTCTTTGTTTACCAACCAATTGACTTATGTTTACTTAATGCTAAACTAGGTACTATTTGGGCACTATTCATAACCTAGTGCACATATTTGTGAAATTTTTGGTTTCCCATTGATTTAGACTTCCTAATGTGATACTAATTAGTACAAATGTTGATTAAGGTATAATCATAGGCATTTAGCCACTCAAAACTCAATTCTAAGACAATTTCTCAAAAAGGTGCTTTAAGGAGTCTTAAAGCACATTTTATGTTTAAGCTTGTTTTTGAGCTTGGTTTTCTTTGGTAATTGATTTAACATGTCCATTAGCATGTTAATAAAGTCTTATAATGATATTTGGGTGCTAATCAAAGTCACTCCAAGCTTAGAGCACATTTTTGCCTAATTGCCCCTTAAGGTGTTTTCTTGTGTTTTCCTTGGTTTAAATTATCTACCAATCTTTCTAAGGCATATTTTAGCCTTACTACATCATAAATTGATGTTTACTTAGCATACTTAGGTTTGGGGTATTTCACCGCTGGCTGATATTACATGCCCTAGGAAAGATACACTGTCTAACCATAAATCACACTTTGAAAGCTTGGCATACAATTGATTCTCCCTCATGGTCTGCAAAACTTGCCTCAGATGTACCTCGTGCTCGTCCTTGGTCTTAGAATAAACTAGAATGTCGTCGATGAATACAACTACCGATGAGTCTAACTACTCCTTGAACAACCGGTTCATAAGATCCATGAAAATTGTTGGGGCGTTCGACAAGCACTAGTAGAAAAAATGTTTTTAACCATGGTTATTTTTCCTATATACCACGGTTAGGAACCTGTTGGAGAAATATGTGACTACTTCTACAACTTAGGTAGTGTACCTATCGTTTTGCGGGATAGTGGATTTGTGGGTTGTCGTACTCTTGGGGACCTCGGTGTGGATAACTGATAGTGTAGTAAATTGACTGAGATTTCTAGTAAACAGATTTTATCATTTTTTGAAAGAGTATGATTAAAAGCTAACTCACGAGACAATAATAAAAACAATTAATCAAAACAGAATAGAAATAGAAATTGTAAATCTTTTGTTTTTAAAGAAGTATCCTTGGTTGTTCTGCTCACCTATTTTATCCAATTATATCAATATAAACTTTCCCACTTTAACAATAAAATCAGGAATCTTAATTAGTTCATTAACCGGTTCTTGTACAATAAACCCAGATTAACTTAAACAACAAGCCGCAATTCTTGCCCAAGTCATTATAAATTAATCGCTTAATTACCAATTCCTATTGGAGACAGATTAACCTATAGGCGAGACACGCTTCTAGTCGTTAATCCGTTTTGACTTCCTTTGTCTAGAAACTTGTCTCAGCATCGCATTTTAACAAGAAACTACAAATATCACTTTAATAATTGTACAAGAAGATTAAAGCGCATTACGGACAAGAAACAAAATACTGTTTAGATAAATTATAGTGGAAAGTTTACATAACACAATTATATAAAATAGGCTCGCTTCCAAACCCGGGAAGCTAAGTTTATTACTCAGACATTAACAAGGATGGAAATAAAATAAAGATAGAAATAATCATTATTTTGAAGACTGCCGGAGAAAACGGGACTGCGACTCGCTCCTGCTCCAGCTGCTTTTCCTCTCTTCTTTTTATCCTGGTTCTGCTGAGTGGTGGAATGAAGAATGAAAATAAAATGGAGAAGTGGGGGATAAGAGGATGGAATGGGTCGTAGGTGTGGTTTGTATTATGGTGCTCGATTCTGTTGTGAACGATGGATGATATTTCTGATGAAGAAGCAGTGGGTTTATATAGAAGAAAGGAGGAGGAAGAAGACAGGGCTGGAACACGCGTGAGGAATTTAAGGAGTGCCGGTGCCTGATATTGCTGATGGGGTAGATATGTGCTTGCAGGCGCCGTAAATGAAGAAAACAATGGGGTAGACAGCGCCGAAAGAAATCAGTCGCGTCAATTTTCTGGATCTGGTTGCATTTAGAGGCGTGCTTGTTTGTGTCCTTGCATAAATGGGCGGACGTCTCTATCTCTTGTCCGGCCTTAGTTGGGCGGACGTCTCTAATGCAGCTTGTCTTCTGTCCGGCCAAATATCCACGGACAGGCCAAGGACGTGTCTATTCTTGTCCGGCCATTTATCCACGGACAGGGCATGCTCTCTGTTTTCTGTCCGGCCAAATATCCACGGACAGCCATGGACATTTCTTTCTTGTCCGGCCATTTTTCATCGGACATAACATGTCCTTGTTTGTGTGTCCTGCCTTTTTTGGGCGGACATAACATGTCCTTGGTTGCTGTCCTGCCTTTTTTCCACGGACAGGGGCAGATTTTGACATGTCCGGACTAGTGTCCGGACCAGTCTGGTTCGGATAGGTCGATGTTTCGGACAATGGTTCGGACGAAAATTAGTTTGCTCCTAAAATATTCGTTTCAGCTCTGATTTAAGATCCGTTTTCGCCTATGCGTTCGTCTCTTCGTCTACTTTGCTCCTAGCTTGGTTTTCGTCCTGTTTAACCAATAAATCTGTAAGATAACCAATAAAACATAAACTAGAGGAAAACTAACCAAAGTGGAGAAATGAGCAATAAAAGTGCTAATATAATATATGAAATACACCCATAAAACATGCTCATTTGGACACTTATCAGAACCGTGGTTTATGCTCGCATCGTATATTTACAAATAGCGATAAACGGCGGTTCATAACCGTGGTTTAAAGTAAGCGAAAAAAACCACGGTTTCTCGAAACCGTCGTTTAAGACCCCTTCTCCCGCGAATATTCATTGACTTTATACCACGGTTGGGAGTCTGAACCGTGGTATAAAGGGTGTTATAAATGACGGTTTTACTTAAAACTGGTATAAAATGTATACAAATCAAGAATAAACCACTGTTATAATAAAACCGTGGTTTATAGTCTATGAATTTTTCTCCAGTTCACCGGCGATTTAACGGCGCTGCTTCAATGGTATCTCAACAGAGAGCGCTGACAGAAGAGAATGAAGAGTCTAGAACATGTATGTTTCTTGTTTGTGTATTATGGTTGCTAAATAAGTCACATTATGTTTCTTGTTCGTCGGTAGGTTGCAAAATTACCGTGAAAGAGAATGAGAGAGGGCGGAGCTGTTCGCGGGTTAGGATTGCAAAAAATTACCGAAGAAGAAGCGTAGAGCATATGTTCCTTGTTCGCTACTGTGGGTTGCAAAAATTACCGTGAAAAACAAGAGGCGTAGAGCATGTTATTGTTCGCCGGTTAGGTTTGCAAAAACAGTGAAGAGGCGCAGAGCATGTCCATGTTCGTCGGTTACAGTGAAGAGGTGCAAGAAGAAGAAGAGAATAGTTGCAGAGCATGTCCTTGTTCATCGGTTACAGTGAAGAGGCGCAAGAAGAAGAAGAGAGAGTTGCAGAGCATATTCTTTGTTCGTCGGTTAGAGAGAAGAGGCGCAAGAAGAAGAAGAAAAAAATTGAGGACAAATATATAATAGGAGAAAGAGAAAGAACCGCGTTAATTTTTGCCGAAAATTTGAATTCCCGCTTAGACTATATACCACGGTTCTACCAAGAAACCGTCATTTAAAGTATTTTGACCATGACTAAAAACGACGGTTGTAACAAAACCGTGGTTTAAAATACAACGCGTCAAACTATATATGACGGTTCCACACAGAACCGTGGTATATAATACAACGCGTCAAACTATATATGACGGTTCCGTCAGAACCGTGCTATAAAATGCAACACGTCAAGCTATATATGACGGTTCTGCATGGAACCGTGGTATAAAATCTCCCGCCGACACTTTTTGTGACGGTTATACTAATAACCGTGGTATAAAAGTTTTAAATGACGGTTATGAGATTAACCATGGTTTAAAGTGCGTCATTTAAAATCTTTTTTCTACTAGTGAAGCCAAATGGCATAACTGTGAACTCGTAGTGCCCGTAGCGCGTTCGAAAAGCTGTCTTCTCTATGTCTTTGTCAGCTATCCGTATCTGGTGGTATCCTGATCTCAGATCAATCTTCGAGAAAACTGTAGTGCCTCTTAACTGATCAAATAGATCGTCAATCCATGGTAGCGGGTACTTGTTCTTCATCGTGGCTGCGTTAAGCTCCCTGTAGTCAATGCATAGTCGCATGCTACCATCCTTCTTTTTCACAAATAAAACTGGTGCTCCCCATGGTGATGCACTCGGTCTGATATAACCTTTGTCAAGCAGATCTTCTAACTGAATCTTCAACTCTTTCATCTCTGCGGTGCCATTTTGTACGGTGCTTTAGCAATAGGCCCTGTGCCTGGTAATAAGTCGATGGATAACTCCACATCTTTTTTGGGTGGCATCCCCGGTAACTCTTCTAGAAATAAATCTGGGAAATCTGAAACGACTGGTATGTTTGACTATGTCTTCTCCTCCTGCCTCATGTCTTGGACATAACATAAATAGACTGGTTGTCCCTTCTTCACCTTCTTCATCAATGTGATAGCAGATACTAGCTTGAAAGTAGACTCCTTGGGAATACTACGATATGAAACTGTCTTGCCCTTCGGGCTCTTCAGTAGTAATCTATGCTCTGCGCAATGTAGTTGCCCCTTGTACTTCTGTAGCCAATCCATGCCCATGATGATGTCAAATCCTAAATTATCCATTTCAATCAAGTCCGCTTGAAACTCTTCACCTATGATGTTAATCTGAACTCCCTTGTGTAGTTTCGTGCACCTCACTCTCTCCTTCGTCGGTAATGTGACAAGGAAATCTGAGAGAGGTTCAGGGGTTGTCTCTAACTTCCTTGCTGATGTAGAGGATATAAAGGAGTGAGACGCTCCTGAATCGAACAGTATCGATGCACTCACGCCATTTACTGTAAAGGTTCCCATGATAACATTCCCCTTATCCTTGGCCTCGGTCTTGTCTAATACATTCAGCACTGCTCCTCCATTAGACTTGAGGCCTGGGGTTAACAATTCGTAAGATAGTGCATGTCTCAAAGGTATTAAAATGCCATTCATTAATTCAATGATTCTCACATACAAGCTCCATAATTACATCAATATTGCCTAAATGTCAAATTTAACCGTCCGGGTTTCAAATGGGTAGTATTTACTAAGATTGATGGGGCTGTATTCAACTTAATGCTCTTTATCCCGTGGTATACTGATCTAGATTCTCCACCAAATATTAATACATCTCCCGACTTCAAGATAATCTTTCTCGCCTTGTCCATCCTCTTCTGATTACCGTACAAAAACTTAGCATCATCTCCAATGGAGAATGATACACTGGTATCCCTCTGGTAATTGACTCTGATGTCTCATCTCGGTCCTGGTGTAATCCAAGTTTTCCCCCTTTTTCATAAAAGTTTGCAATACCAATGTCTGCCTTCATGTCTGGTATAGGGTTGGTCTCTAATTGTTGTGCAACCTTGACTGCTTCGGTCACTAACATTTGAAAAATGTCGGGATCCTAGGAACTCGTGTTCCATCTATTTTTCTTACTTCACTATACAACCTAGTCGGTGGATCCCAATCCTTACTCATACACATCATATGTAATTTAAGTTTTGATCCACTACCATATCCTGAGTGAAAATCCTCCAAGGCCTATTCCTAAAGTTCTACATGCGTTTACAATAGCTATTTGTTCTTCTAGAGTTAAATATTGCTTGAGTAGGATCATGCCGGGTCGAAGTACTTGGCATTCTCTCTCTGGATATTCCCGACCTTCACTCATAGGCTCAGGTGATCTCGGTCTCACAGGTATGGGAAAACAAATGTCGAAGTACCCTATTAGGTGAGAGGTTTCCTAAGTTAGGCCTCCCTAAATTTTATTTCACACAAAAACACATACAAGTCTTAACGACTGAATAACTGTAAACACACATACATAGCATCATGCTTTTGGTCTAATTTCTAGGCTTACCGGTTTCGTGCTGAGCGCTAGCCTCAGCGCCTGAAGTTCCCACAGAGTACAAAGTGTTTCTACTTGGAACTATCTCCTTCCCCTTCTGACTCCCGGATGAGGATGGCTGTCCTCCCGGTCCCCTAGTATAAGTGTTAGCCTGTGGTGCCTGACCTCCTATGGGTCCTCCAGTCTCTGTAGCTGGTGGCCTCTGTGAACCCCTAGCTCCTTTGTATACTCGGCTTGCTGGGTTGGTAAAACACTCATACTCCCTATGGCCTTCTTTCTTGCAAATACCGACACGCCACCTTCCTTCCTGCGCAGTCTACTCCTGGGTGATCATTCCCACAGCGCTTACAGTAGTAGTGGCGCTGGGTTGGCTTATTGCCTATTATTTATACAACATGGTTTAGTAATGGTATAGCTAATAAATATCTTGGTTAAGTAAGAGGTGGGTATCCTTACCCCTAGGTGGTGCCGATCTAAGTGGCTGTGCGTCAATGGCTGGGCCGGTCAGATGAGGGACCTGCTCCTTCGTCTTCTGACCGTGGAAGTCCTTCCGTCCCTTCTTCTTGTCAAAGAATTTCCTACTGCTGGTTTTAAGGTTAATGGCCAGAACTAAGTGTAGGTAATAAGGGTAACTTATTCTCAATCACAGGTTCCTTACTTTCCTTTCCTGTTGTAACCGCCAGAGGTTGCTCCCCCATCTTCTCCCTCAGGATTCTTCCTCTTCTTTCTTTATGCTTCCTCCCTGGACTGAATCATTAACTCGGTTGCTGATGCAGCGTCATAACATTCTTGTAAGGTAGTGAAACGAATTGCTCCCATAGCGCCTTGGATGCGAAATTGCAAACCTCCCCTAAATTTCTGAATCTTGACGGTGTCGGAGTAGTCAACTCCTGGTATGTAGTCTAGCAGGCTGATAAATCGTGCGTAGTACTGGTCGACTGTTTGGCTCCCCTGGATTAAGGTCTCGAACTCTTGTCGCTTCCTCTGCTTCAAGTGTTCGGGGTAGTATTTCTCTCGCAGCACCTCCATAAACGCTGTCCATCCAAAGTCCGGTGTAGCCCTATGTGGCCCTCCACAGACCGCCACCAAATATCAGCTGCGTCCTTCAGGTTGTACGCGGCGATGTTGACCTTCTGGTTTTCTGGTACTCTCACGGCTCTGAAGGCCTTCTGGTGCTCTACAATGAACTTCTCCAGTGCGGCGGGGTCTGGTTCCCCTGAGTAAGTCGGTACCCTAGCGTCTGCAACGCTTTTCAACCAGTTGGTTTCCCTGGGCTGCGGCGGGTGGGGTATGGCTCCCGTAAGTTGAGCTCCTAGCTGCTGCGCAAAAGCTGCCATGGCTGCTGCTAGGCCTGGTACTTCTGGGACATCTGCCGGTGTTGCTTCACCTCGTCCTCTGCCGCCTCCACGTGGTCTTCCAACTCTAGACATCTATAAGATAGTATACTATTATTTCTACTCGGTTGCTACACCGTTTTACAAACACAATCACAAACATACAAGAAAGCTAACTACTAGTAATAAAATATTCCTAGAATTTCTAGGTCACGAATCCTCACAACGTTTCCCGTATCCCAATATTCCTATGCTCATGTTCTTGACTCAGTATCCTTCATCAGAGTGGAGTACCGCTCTGATACCACTTTTTGTAACACCCCTAATCCTAACTTGTTTAAAACGTCGCAAGTTGTAGCACAATAAATAACGTCGCAGCGGAAAATAAAAACTATCTAACCTTGGTGTTACACGCCGTTACTCACCCTTGTGAGTAACAAGGCATTCTTACTTCATCCAACAACCTTACCTCCTCACGCTGTGATGAACAGATACTGAGCACTCTAATAATTACAGACCAAGTTCAAACTAAATGAGCAACTAACTGAATACAACAAACTCTTTATTACAATACCAAATAAAACTTAAGAGTGTTTAACAACACAGCAGCTACCCTGTTCCCCGCACTCCGGCTTGTGTCTTCTTCAGTAACCTGAAATGTTTTGCCCATTGAAGGGCTCAGCAATCGAAATGCTGGTATGCTAAATGTAGTCCTAAGTTATCTAGATTCCTTGAGTCGTTTTAGCCATCTTGTTATTAGATTCTTTACAAGATATACCGGTTTACAATAATAATAGAAATTACTGTAACATCAAACATTCACAGAATAGTCCACCTGTAAATATCAGTGCATAATAATAACCACAACCAGTAATTAAACATCAATAAACTATAACAACAAACAATAAGATACGCGTATTAAACTGTACTTGTTAGTTGGCCACCTGGCCCTTGACTTTTAACCAATCACTTAAACTTTCCAATTAATTTCCACCTCAGGCGTCATGTCAAGACAACCCTTAAAAACTTATTAATGAACAGTAGTCCCCTGGGTTCCAATGGAACCGTTACCAGCTGACCTTGTGGCCCTGGATAATATATTGACCGATCCGGTCGAACCTGTGCACCAACGGCAGTGCCCTCCACCATCGTCGAGTGTGGACAATGGATTCCCTTGAGTGACTCCCCATTGAAGTCTCTCGTAGTGATCACGATGCGCAACCAGAAAGTCGAAACAGACTGGATTCCTCTCTTTATAAGTTAGCCCGTTAGTCAATGATACAATATCCAATCCTTGAGTTAAGACTATAACAGTTTGACCATTAGTTAGGATCTCAAAATTCCTAAAGGTCAGTTAGTCTCTCTTTTTTTCCAGTTTAGATGTATAAACTTCCGGTCATAAGACGTTCGTGTAAAATAAAACGCAACAGCGTATGAGCGATACAGTATATAAAATAATAATATAAAATCACAGATATCGTTCTTTAACAATTAAGCATACACGTCTGGACCTTAGGAAAATCCTTAGGACATTCAGACCACACAATTTCACCGTAGTAACAACTAGCTTGACAATTCACGCTCTAGTAATTCCTTCCCGTACGCTGTTATATATACATGCAATACTGGGTAATATTAATACGACTGTTCACTAAATATTATAGTACTGTCACTGTAGAACTAATACTTGTAATATACTAATCCCGTATGTTTTATTTCCCCCTGTATTTTACAGTGACTCAAAGTAGTTCCACAGTTCGTTATTTTATGTGATATCCACATGTGATAATGAATTTCTACCTTGTAGTATATTTCTATTTCCTTAACTATTTATTCACAATTGTTTCCACTTATTCTTTATATTATATGATTTGGTTGTTTTTATTATAACCACATTTATTTGTAAACTTTATATTATACTCCGTAATGTATCATAATTCATAGTTTTAATTCCTTTCTTTATTAAATTACAACACCACCCTTATTAATTCGGATTTATATTTTATACCCAATAACTTTTATAAATTACCAAATAACCATATAACTTTATTATTTGCTAATTAACCACTTTAACATTTCGGTAATTACCAAAATAAATATTCTAATTCTTATAAATTACCAATTGACCACAAGTACTTTTCGGTTTTAATATTAACTTTCACATAATTACATTTTAATCCTTAAGATATATGTTACATATTAATATAAACTATAGTTTTAACATTTAATCCTTCTTAATTACCGAAAAGACCCATATATTTTTGCAAATTACATTTCCGCCCCTATTCAATTCGGTTTTTACATATATACTTTTATAAATTACTTTTCCACCCCAAAACTTTATAAACTTATTATTTATGTCATAAATCATTTTAACCCAAAGTTTTTGGTCAACACTTTGACCAAGACTTAATTTCATAGTTAATACTTTAATATACCCATAAAATCATGTATATCTCGGTTAAACTCTAAACTTACCAATAACTACAAAATAGCCCCAAAACTTTATAAAATGTTATTTAAATACTTAAACACTTATTTAAATCCACCAAAATTCATAATATTAATTCCTACCTTATATTATATCATAATTATGCCAAATAACCCTTATGTTCTCGGCAATCCCATTTAATACCACAAACTTTTCAAAATTTACATTTAGCCACATAACTTATTAAACTAGCCATTTAAATACTTGTAGTTATTTTTAATGTTCCCAAAATTTAAATATAAGTTAATACACTTATTAAATTTCAAAATTCACCAAAATGTCACATATTGTTCTCGGCTTTAATTATTTTACCATATGGTTTTTAAAACTTGATTTAAACTTTATAATATGTATGTATAAATGTATATAAGTCATATAACACTTCTAAAAATTATGCTAATGACCTAGAATGATTATAAACTAAAAATAGAACATTTTATCCCTAGAGTATTCGGTTGAACTTATGTGTTCCTTTAAAATTTTTGGACATAGTATATTCCTTAAGGTAATAATCTACCT